>JAMKCH010009526.1:0-25496 GCA_023653785.1 Ophioderma brevispina | reverse complement strand
ATTGCATTTTAAGACAGGCCTACCAAAGATTCGGTATTCTGGATGCTTGAAAACTAATATGCAGGGATCGGGGCGGGGATAAATCTCATGTTTACAAGAGAAAAAAACAATGTATGAATTGACCTGGAATGTGAAAAACCACCGTCAAGACTGTTTTGCTGAAGGAAAGTCCCAGGATAAGTAAACCAATATTACTGACTTGGGGATCAAAAGGTCCGCGTTTACGAACCACAAGACACTTCACTTACAAAAAATTCCATAAGCACCAGCACCTTGTGGGCTAAAACAAGTGTAAAAGGTCAAGGTTTTTATGTGTAAAGCATAGGATTTTGAGGTGTACTCCATTAAAAGTTTTTGGATGATGCATTCATTCCATTCAGAGTTTGGTAATCCAGGAAAATTGAGGACTTGAGCCAAACATTTGCATGCCTAAGCTGAAGATCATTTGCCAACTCATAAGATTCATCTGTTCTTTGATGTGAACCAGTAATTTACCTATTGATTACGTGAACGAAACGCGTTGTTTGATTTGCAGGTTGAATAAACGAGAGTGACTTGTTGCTCGCTGCAGCCTCTTAAAGCGAATTCAAAAGCTGAAGAGAAAGGATAGCCACTTTGTTCACTGTGTAACAGCAACCATTTCGCATACGTTTTGCCAATGCGAAGGGATTTGACCCATTTTGGTGGATGCTAATTTTTTGACTTATTCACTTCATGGTTATTTCGAGCTACTTGAAATACCTGGTGATCCTTCTTAACAATTTTTCTACTTTTTCTTGTACGCACCTTGACCAAGGCCAAAACCACCTCAAAAACTACGGATTCAAACTCCTGAATAACTAGACATACACTGTGAACTTGATTTACAAATTATAAACAAAGTATTTATTTTCATTGTGTGTTTATATCATCTCATTCAACCCATCGATTAGGTATCAATAATCAAAGATTAATCTATAATAAGTATGTGTGAACTACTAAATACTACCTGTGTGTGCCGCGACGCGGGTTGCCAGAAGTTTACAATTAAGATGCCGAACTAACAAAGAGTCCTGGCGAATATCCAGCGTAAAACTTAACTATTTCCAGTAGTGGGACGTTTCCACGGACGACTTGTCCGTAACTGAAGAAAACCGATCCTAATGACTCACGAACATGGAGTCGATAAATATAAAGTCCAAAAGTGACTGTAGTTGGTTTTTCCTTGGATAAATCAGAGGCCACGGAATACAAACCCGAACCCGGTACACAATCGGACGAAAAACTGTTGGAGCTGAGAAACTATGACAATGTCCACTTCAGAAGAAAGAAAACTATGTTTGACTGCGATTACTGTCGTTGTCAAAACCCCTTGAAAGCAACTAAGGTACTATACTCTGCTAAAATGGAGCATGATGGTAGTAAATCTCCTGGGTAATGAGGTTGCGATACTCTGATCACTTCTCGCACCAGGGATTTATAATCCTCTCAACAATTTCTAGAAGGATCTAGCGCAGTCTAGTCTATATGAGTGTGTACTAAATCTAGCCCTTACATCATAAGTCCTGAACTTACTTGCCACAGAACTCCACTGTTCTATATGGATACAGCACTCTCCCTGCCTGTACATGCAGTATGGCGCCATCTATAGTCAGAAATGCACTAGGATAGTCAGATCTCTGGACGGAGTTAATTCAGAGCCTTCTAAACCTCTAATGGGATTCACTAACGGTTCATAGATGTTTCTCCGCTTTCTGTTTTAGTACTATTGTGTTGCACACACAGATATGCACACAAACAGGTTATTTTAACTTATATATTCTAGGACTATTTTATATATTTATTGCTATTTAGACTTAATCTACTCAAAGTGAATAGTGAAATAAATCATTGCAAATTCTTGGGGCTGTAACAACACTCCCCTTAAATAAAACTTGTTAAACAATTTGTAATCAGTTCACCAGTTGTATTGTCTATTATTCAGGAGTGTGAATCCGTAGTTTAGGGTGGTTTTTTGGCTTGTCAAGGGACCGTAACAATAAATAAATTATGTTAAGAAGGATCACCAGGTATTATCAAAAGTAAAGATCGAAATAACCATGAAGGAATATAAAGTCAAATTAGCATTTCCACCAAAAGGTCAAATCCCTTCGCATTGGCCAAAAGTATGCGAAACATGGGCTGTTACACAGTGAAACAAAGTGGCGATCTTTCTCTCAGTTTTTAATTCGATTTAAGAGGCTTGGCAGCAGACAACAGTCAATCTCTGTTATTCGAAACCTGCAAATAAACAACGAGTCGTCAGTACATCAATAGGTTTTAAAATTACTGCGTTCACATCAAAGAAACCAGATTAATATCGTATGGAATGGCAATTGATCTTAGAGGAGGCCTTGCAAAAATGTTGGCTTCAGTTCCATCAATTTTCCTGGATAGCTAAACTTTAGAATGACTGATGAAATCATATCAAAAAAAACTTTTATGGAGGAACCCCTCAAAAAATCCTATTCTTTACACATAAAAACCTTGACGTTTACAGGTTTTAGCCCACAAGGTGCTGGTGCTTATGGAATTTTTTGCAAGATTATAAAAAATAAAAAAAGTCTTGTGGTTCTTAAACGGATCTACTGTTGATCCCCAAGTCCTAATATTGGTTTATTATCGAGGGGACTTCCTCCGCAATTTAAACAGTCTTGACGGTGGTGCGTTTTTCACATTCCAGTCACTTTCATACATTTTTTTTTCTCTTGTAAACATGAGATTTATCCCACCGCCCGATCCCTGCATAATTAGTTTTCAGCATACCAGTAATACCGGTAAATCTTTGGTAGGTGTCGTTTGTAAAAGGCATTACAAATCTTGTTTGCAAATTTACAATGTTTAGTAATGTCATTACTGTGAGGACTGCAGTATCATTTGCGATCGAAATCTTTGAAAGTAGGCCATCTAAACATAATTCATAACCTGCCAACCTTCCCTGTTTTATAGGAATCATCCCGATTTTGAACTTTCACAATTGCAAAAAATAGGGATATCCCTGTTTCAGAAATTTCAAATAAACTTGAAATAATTGCCAGACAAAGGTCCCTAAAATATTTTTGGGCTCATGAAGCTCTTGCTTTGCAGCTTCAAAACACTAAAAAACCCAGGTAGAACTTCAGGAGAATTTGCCCCTGTAATTCCTCTTAGAGGCCCTAAAAGTGGATCAGAAATGTCATACACACCGCATAGGGCTTCGTGATGAGTAGTTTGTGACACATCATTATGATTTTTGGGGGTTTCAATGGTGGCAGTATGAATATAAATATTACTGACGAGTCGAGAAAATGATGAACAAATTCAGCCTTGTTAAATAAACCGTAAACACAAGACATCATTCTAATTAAGATCAGATTTAGGATGTTGTCCCCCGGTGTTGTCCTCGTTACATTCTTTGATTAAAAACCAATAGTCGGGAGATATGGTCCATGTTAGGGCATGCCGAAAGTTGGTATATAACAATTGTTTGTGAACGTGATAGAAAAAGGGTTGTAGAATGATGAATCTGCCGGGTGCCACCTTGGCACCTTGGAGTTTTGCGAAATCCAAGATGGCGTCGCCATAATAATGATAATTATCTATTTCAACCGTATAGTATGTTTGTTTGTGAATGAACCCAGCAGTTTCAATGTATGTTACATATAGGCCCTTGGCCCATTTGCACTACAATATATTGACAAAATAGGAGAAAGACATCTGCATAATTATAAAGTGAAATAATTACAGAAATTCAATTGAATTTCACGGATTTTCTTGCATGAAACAACACACAACGAGAGACCCCCTTGGATCAGTTGTTTATCGGAACTAAGCAGAGATATAAACTGGGGGACTCGGATCGGATCGTATTCCGTGGGTAAATATTGTTGGCGAAGTCATCGAAAAATTCCACAAACCAAGACAAAATGGTATTCTTTACCATCTTCCATATTACCACAGTGTCACAAAGCGGTCCTACACATTCAATCTCAGTCTTCTGCCAATTTCAATCTTGAGAATATGACTTGAACATTTAAACTTGGCTAGAAAAAAGCCTATATAGAGGTTGCTATAACATACAAATATTTTCATGGGGCCAATAAATCTTAAAAAGTAAAAATATGTTCTTAATTATCAAGAGACAACAAACAGTCAGGAGTGCCAATTTTGTGTACCATACATCTACGCAGTCTTGTTTCAGAAATATCCAAAAAAAGAACTTCATTTTCAACAAACCTGATTGTATCCACGCATGGCAAAGCCAGAGTGTTAGAGGACCTTTTAACGTGCGTGACCCAGATTGTTGATCCTTCATCCAAATTAAACAATAGCATTCCCCATATGTAAATTATTGGTTTGGCTTCCATTTGAATTTGAAGTATGACTTCTTAATGTTAAAAGTTTACACTGTTCATTGGATCATATAGTATAGCCAGTAACTCCATAGTTAGGTTGTTAATATAGGTTTGAATAGATAATATCATTTATGCGACGCCATCTTGGATTCTCAAAACGCCCAAGGGAGCCAAGGTGGCACCCGGCAGGTTCTTGTTCTACACACACTAATCTTCCTTTTCACAAATAAATTTATATATATACTCAACTGTACGGTAACATGAAACGTCTACTGACTAATCGATTATTGTTGAACTTTAAAGGCCACGTGAAATGGAATCGGTTTATCTGAAGAACAGGTTTTAGAAATTCTGAACTGTATGTGTGTCCGGAATTGCTTTTGAGGACATCTTAAAGTGACAGGAGGAGATTTTTTTAGATGGTGAAATTTCTCTCAAATTCACTGGATCGGTTGTAGACACCTACGGAGAACGTTCTGAAGGTTTATTGGGACAAACAGTTGCCAAAGAAAACCGCAAACCTGTTTTGAACTGCCTGCTATCTTAATCGCCCCCATAGAAACCATGCTTTGACTTTCTGTCGTTGCCGACACAGAAAACTATAAAGTATCATTCTTATTACATAAAGACGGCGTCGTTTTTCGGCTTATTCACTTCAGTGTGGTGATCTAATACATGGTAAGCATCATTACAAGATATGTAAAAACCTAGTTCGAGAAAAATGGGGGCGCTTCTTTCTGGAAATCTCATAATGTCTCTTTAAGAAGTCAGTCCAAATTCATTAAAGTGTTGGAGCCATAACAAGCAATTGAAGTTTGACTGACGTTGACAGAAAAAAACTAGATAGGCCTGTGAGAGAGATCTGAGCACAGTTGAGGTAGAATAACCGAATAAGGTGGTTAGCCACACGATTTTGAAAAATGTGACTTGATCCACTAGCAGGACCTTAAGACCTTGAATTTAGCTCGAAAGTATTTTTAAGTGAAAAGTTCATTTGGCCAAGGAGTTCCATAGTACCGCGCTTCGAAGCTCTATATGTAACAAATTATTTAGTTTTGGTCTTAGGTTAGGGTTATCTGTGTGTTATGTAAGAAATAAATAAAGATCTTGTTCTGTTCAATTAAAGGGGGACATATGGAGAACTCTCCTACATTTCAGTCAAAGTCATCTGAGTTGGAGCATTTGGAAAAAAAAAAAATCACCTTCTGATCGAATAATGACCCTTAACGACCTTCAATTGTCTCAAAAGTATTTTCCAACTCAGATTGTAGTACGGATGAAGTGATTAAAATACTTTTTTTACTCAAAGTATTTTCCACACTCAATTCAGCTCAGTCGGAAAATTTTGAAAGGACTGTTTTGACCCACTAGTGACCATAATGAATCCTTAATGATCTCAATTGAATGGTAGGAATGGTTGGCAAGAGGTTCCCTATGTACCCTTCAAAGGTAGAAATGGATAGAAATTATTATTTATTTATGGCCTTAGGGTTAGGGGTTTTGTAAGAATGAAGGCCCTAAATAAATAACATTTTGTTCCCAGTAGAAGCAATTAAAGGGGGGGTGGTACATATGGAATCTTCCAATTTTATTATCAATGCATATGCCTTTGAACGTCAGGTTGAGGTAACTTGATGAAGGATCCAAGTGTTCATATGTATGAGCCATGTTCAGGATGTACCAGTGCTGATTCTTCATGATTCAGGACTTTTTTTTTAAAAATGTTTCATTTCAGCCCGATTCTAAGCATATTAGTTATCTTTAGATGTTTTTCAGGATTTTTACCAAATTCAGGATTTTCCTCCAACACTCAATCACACCTCTACATGTTACCATGGCAAAAACCCTTATAGGATAGGATTGGTGAAAACGACCTTTTTAACCATGGGACCTTTACGTGACCTTGAAACTTAAAACGAAGTCTCTATTATAGTCATGGTCAGTGATTGTTTGGGTCTCAAGTCCGTCAAAATTGAAAGTTACATATATAAGGCAGAAAAGAGCAAACTGCATGAAGTTATGACCGGTAAGTTGACAGAAAGAAAGGTTTAGATCCTGGAAACAGATCGGAGCACAGTCGAGGTAGAATAGTTTTAGCGAGAGTGATTTTGAAACTGTGACCTTTGAACCTTAAACGATCCTAAAACGACCTTCTAGAACATGTTTACGAAATTCAATGGATCATTTCGTTTTCATATTTGAGCTTTATCGAAGCTTTTGAATTGAAATTGACCTTTGACCCTAGTGATCCTCCAATTGAGCCCTTTAATCTCTCATTTGATATGGAACTTTATACCATGCATCTGTGCAAGTAACATCGTTCTGCTACATTGCATTGGTGTAGATGTGATTTTGGAAGATATAAATTCAGGCAGGACAATGACCCTAAGGACATTTGAGCGACGATACCGGAAAAAAACTGGATGAGGGGTCCAAGCTTCTTATATGCCCGATCCATTTACCTATGCAAAAATCTATAGGAGGAGTAGCATTTGTTTAGCGGGGGGGGCCGGGAAAACGACTCGGACAGGAAATGTCCCAATAACCACCATTTTCGAAGACTTTTAGGGGTTCAAAGCGGCTTCATATGTATGGCCTATGTGAAAAAGGCAACAAATATGTAGGAGAAGAAGCATTTTTGGTGAAGTGAAAACGACAGTTTTACTACGACTGGTAAAGGACCCTTTGACCCCAAACAATTCAGGTCACATATAGTACGTCATGATCATTGATGTTTGTGTCCAATTCCTGTCAAAATGGAGTATGTGGCAGAACGAGCAAATTGAAATTTGACCGGAATTTGACCGAGAGAAACCAATTTCAGGTCGATCGGAAGCTTGAAAAATTGGCCTTTTGGACCCTATAATTACCTAAACGACCCTTAAATATTGTTAAAGGTGTAGTTCGTGAACCTAACACCTCCTTTTTGTGTTGTGGTTACTAGATATGTACATGCGAAAAGATTTATTTACCCAATTTCATTTAATTATTTTGAGCATGTCTATAATCATTTCAAAGTTCAGCTCAATGGAGATTTTTGCAAATTTTGCCTTTGACCCAATAATGACCCCTTAAGGAAGGTTGGGCTTTTTAAATCTGAACTTTGAGATATTCAATGTTCCCGAATGATGACAAGTTAGTGTCATTGGCGCTTCCTGTTTGCTCTTAGTAACCGGATTTTAAAAATCGGGCTTCATAGTGCTCCGTGTATTGTTATCCCAAGTTCGGTACCAGTGATTTTTTTGTTATAAGTTTATCGTATTGAGGTGTTTAGACAATGACACAGGCACTACGTGGTGGTTACTAGTGCAACCAGAAATAATACTTTACACATTTCGAAAATTTCACAGACGGCGATTTAAGATGATATATGAAAGTGAAACATATCATCATCATCATCCGATTCGTGACCTTTGTCAACTTTGGACTTCATAAAACCAATGAGTAAACCATTAGGCTTTCCCATCTCAATATGGAAGACGGGACTGCACCTTAGCCAAGAAAGGACTTCTCTTGTGCGAAAAATTAATGAATTACATCAATATGTATTAAGCACGACCCAAAAACGGGTGCATTTTAAAAGGACAGACGTGAAATTAAAAACTACCGGAACGTACATGCAACTTAAACTAGTAACAACAAGCATTATGTTAAAAAATGTAATGTTGAAACATTTCCTGAAATTGTAAATGTCCGACAATGACGTGCATTAAAGTAATGTTGTCTTCTGTAAAAAATAATGATTGCTATATGTGTCTAGTTACTGCTACAGGTACTTGTCATAATGTTGAAAACCCTCGTACTTAAGCTCATTCTCATTTGTCAAACACTAAATGTCAACATAAAAATACTTCAAATTCATGCTCATGATGTTCATTAGAACTCGTGTAATATTATGCTATGGATGACTATTGCTAGGTGACCCGGTTTATACAAGAGTTGCTTTTGAATTAAAAACTTTCATTTTGTGATGAGCCATTTATTGATCTTCAAGTTTCTTCTCGGTCATGCTTAAGATAGCCACATCTCAACCTCCAGAGTCTCAGACACAAGTTGATTACATGGAGATTTCTCTACTCTAATGAGTTGACTTCTGTTTAACATTGCCAAGATTGCTCAATACAATTAGGAAAGAAAGCATTGACCTGCGCCATGGGAATGGTGATTTTATTAGCTCATAGTGATTAAAAATGACCATAAAAGCATCACTTTAACTGGCAGCTGGGACTCATAGCAGTTAAAATGACATTTTTGTACTGTTATTTGCACATTGTGAGTCTCAACTGCCAGTTAAATCGATGTTTTTACGGTCATTTTTACCAGTGTCGGCGTTGGTTAGGTCCACTCTTTCTGCATTCTTCATTCATCAGACTCGATGAAGCATTCACAAAGTTCTGTACAGAATAGTCCATTCTTTCCACTTTTGCACAAATTATTGGCACATCAAAGCTTGGCACAATCACACTTCACCAAATGAATTACTGCATCTGGAGAAGGCAGCAAAGATATCATCATTGGTTTGAATTTGCTATTCACCAATTCCTGCCCGTAGTAATTGGGCAGACAGGGGTAACTTCGGATTTGGTACACTCTCATTGTACCAAAACATTGAGTGGTAGTGGGCTCGCATGATAGCTGGTAAAAGTGCAGTTCTACCGAACGACCCTCTGACCGACCGACCGACCCTCTGATTGTGCCTGTTTCTTGCCTTGTAAATCCACACATCGAGAAATTGAATTAGGTCTCAACAGCATCCAAAAAGCACACACAAAGCTCATTCTCCATAGTCTAAATGCTACACAATAAATTGATGCCACATCTGTAAGAATTGATTCACCATACACAGACGTCCTTTCTACTAGCCATTCTGCGCTACCCAAACCTCTGTATAGATACATGTTTTGTCGCAGGAGTATTTAAGAAGACCACATGCCCCTATTTACAATGCTCTGGATGCTCAGAAAGCAGCATTTCTTCCCCTTTTCCATGCGCTATCATGGGCAGAATGTCACTGGGAGATTTGCTGGCAAGGGAAAGCTGCGTAGCAGTCGGTCACAATCCGTCTCCATACAGCTTTCTCCCGGACAGTGAGGATGCTTTCTCTTGGAGTATAGCTATTGATCACCCAACCTAATTTGTATGTGATATGGACTCGTTATGTGATATGGACTCGTGGTTCAGGCTCGACCTATCTTTCCAACCTCTCACACAAATGGCCATGAAAATGTGCTGCTAATAAGAATCTAATTTTCAATCTTCTGGTATGAAAATGACCTCTTTTTAATGCCAATTTTAGTATAGAGATTTTTAGATAATTGTTTTCCTTAACTTTTGAAAATTGTTTTAAAAAAATTGAAGCGAGTGTGTGTTAAATTTAGCCCATAATCTGCATCTTATGTATATATAATAATGGACCCCGTTTTCAGAAAATATTGCTATAGATATGAGTTTAACTTCCACACTTCCACACACGTTTTGGAAGGACTTGAAAGAATTTGGCTCAGATGATGACAAGGTATATGCCTTTTCACAGCTCGAAGTGGCAGAAACATCATTTGAAACACTCCTATTAGCCTGCCATCAAAAGCAATTATGTGAGGATTTTGTTCGGTGCGCCAAGTAACAACAAGGCAAGAAAATGGCACAATCGTATGGTGCTTCCTACCAGAGCAGCACTTTTACTAGCTACCATGAGATACCACTACAGCGATGATTAGGTACAATGACATATCAAATACAGAGTAGCGGCGACCCAATTACTACATATGGGATTTAGTGGATGACAAATTCAAGCCAGTGATGACATTTGCCTCCTGCTACAGATGCAATAATTCATTTGGTGAAGTGATTGTGCCAAGTCTTGATGTGCCAACAATTAGCGCAAATGTGTAATGGACTGAACTGTACAGAACTTACTGGATGTTCCATCGAGTCTGATGAATTCAAGAAATTGTGGACCTAACCAATGTCCCCATCCTGGCAGACGATGACAACAACCGTGATTTAGGACCTTAACACTGTCATGATTGTGGTAAACAAAGAATAAACACGAAGTGGATTGATGGTAAGCTTGCTCATGATAAATCCATATTTGTGAGGCTCATACCAATTAAACAACTCCAAAGTGCACTTTCAAAAAAGTTCCAAAAATATGCTCACTTTGCTGTTTTGTGGGCACATTCTGCCTATCTGGTTTGTTATGATATAGGGCTCATGCAAAGTGAATTATAATAGTGAGCTTGTTCTTGATAAATCATATTTGTGGGAATCATACCAATTAAACAACTACACAGTGCAGTGTTAAGGATCTCATACCAAATAGAGTACTCCACATCCAGCTCTAATACAACACTCATAGACTACCCTACAGGAAGCTTTAAATGTACTCATACAAAATAGACTGCTCTACAGTTCTACGGTGGTGTGATTATGGGTTGTTCTATGTACACTGTGACAGTGTTTTTGTTATCTTGTTTAGCCCTCGTCTTACCAAGGGGTGGCACTGCGTAAACTTTCCCCGGTGCGTTATAGTGCAAAATTGGATTTTGCCTATTTTTGTGGAATATGACAATTTTGCAGACTTGCATAGTTTATTACATCATTGTGATGCCATACTAGGTTTGTTCATACTTATTTTGGTATCAATGGAAAGAAGAGGACCATAGCTACCCACTGGTATCAAAATCATAAGCATGGGGTAGCAAAAAAAATCTTGGTAAGATAGGGGTAACGAAGTCATAATGGCTGCCATTTTGAAATACAATTATACAAGATGGATTGAAAGAATCACTTTTTACTCTTACCGAATCGGAAACATCTTTATATACATCTTGACTAGATAAATGGAAACTGTGTCACCATCATTATATTTGTGTGAAACTCACCACTAAAACTACTGCTGAAAATGTACAATAAATTTGGTAATTGGTGGCCATTTTGAAAAACAAAATGGCTGCCAGTCTTAATGTTCCTCTTCTAATCTAGCTTTTATCATTTCCAGAGAGTTGTAGGTGTTTAACATGAAGTTTTGGCACCGAAACAAGCTTCCTAGCACATTCACAACTCGAGTTATGATTTGAAAATATACCAAAATTGCAGCCATTTTGAAAACCAAGATGGCCGCCATCTGCCACCCCTGGGAATTCTCCAAAAATTTTTCGTTCTCTGGGACCTACTTAAGGTATCTAAATAGGTGTCATGCTTTAATCATTGAAATCCCACGGGATTCCACAGTCCCCTTGACTATAAGCGCGCCTAAGCACCTAAGCGAGTGAGTATCTGAGCACAATGATCCAGGTGCACTATTATTACACCTGGCCACCTCTAACACATACATCAATTTGTATCACTACCGATTAGTGTATATGCAAAGCGGCACCCACAGTATGTGGAAGAAGCGGAGGCAGCCATTGCTTTCTATTGTTGGTACTCTATGTTTTCTTTGTGGTCGGCAAAACATGCGAGACGATGAATTTCTAAAGATGACCTAACGTTTTGCCTCTCTATCTTTATAGAACCTCTTTGGTTGTTCTTCACCATCACAGTGACATTGCAGCTGCGCATTTGCAGACAATCATCTACCCTAGTCTCAGTCCCCAGTACTTGGTAGGTGTCCTGCGGAATGTAACTGCAAATATGCACAACAAGAAGTCTGGTGAAGTTCGTTTCAGGTCCATCGCCAATTAGTCAGCTATTTTTAGTATGCCCCAAGTCATGATCTTTGATAGGAGTGCACCAATTGGCTGTTTGCTAACAACACAGTTCATTCATCAAGGATCAAAGCAAGGCCTAAAGTAAAGTTACTAAAATGCAATACTACAGCAACAACTTTGAAAGAATTTTTCAGTACAAAGACATCTCATAAACACATCTAGGATTTTGAAATATGTCGTCGATGTTTTTGTTTTTTTGTTTACTCAAGATCTTGCTGTTGAAACGACCGGCTCCTTTTGCGAATCCGGTTCAAGGTAACCCCAAGACCCAAGAGGTTTCCCGATGCCTGTACCAGCTTTGGGGTGGTTAATGTGCGAATATCTTGCCGCAAAGGCCTACAGGGGTGGGGTCCAGGAGGGGGGGCTGAGCCCCTGGAAGCTCCTGGGTTTTCCTATCTTAGGAGGTGAAACGTAGTGTTTCAGAGCACAAATTTTACATATTAATCTTCTCCTTTCTTTCTTCCCTTTTCTTTCTTCTCTTCTCCCTTCCCTTTTCCTTTTCCCTCTTTTTTCTCTTCTTTCCCCTTTCTCCTCCCCCCTCTTTCCCTCTTCTTCTCCCCTTCTCTTTTTCTCTTCTTCCTCCCTTTTTCCTTTCCATTTTTTTGCTTCCCTTCCCGATTTTTTGTGTTGGGGGGAAGCTTCTCCCCCCACTGGTTACGCCACTGAGTACTGTGTTTTTTTTTTTTTTTTTTTTGCGAATATCTTGCCGCAAAGGCCTACAGGGGTGGGGTCCAGGAGGGGGGGCTGAGCCCCTGGAAGCTCCTGGGTTTTCCTATCTTAGGAGGTGAAACGTAGTGTTTCAGAGCACAAATTTTACATAAATTCGTTTGAAACTACAATAAATATCATTCCTTTCTCTTTTCCTCCTCTTTAATCTTCTCCTTTCTTTCTTCCCTTTTCTTTCTTCTCTTCTCCCTTCCCTTTTCCTTTTCCCTCTTTTTTCTCTTCTTTCCCCTTTCTCCTCCCCCCTCTTTCCCTCTTCTTCTCCCCTTCTCTTTTTCTCTTCTTTCCCCTTTCTCCTCCCCCCTCTTTCCCTCTTCTTCTCCCCTTCTCTTTTTCTCTTCTTCCTCCCTTTTTCCTTTCCATTTTTTTGCTTCCCTTCCCGATTTTTTGTGTTGGGGGGAAGCTTCTCCCCCCACTGGTTACGCCACTGAGTACTGTGTCTAGTATGTCTAGTGTGAGAGCTATTGCCCCATGCTGGGGCGGCATATTCAGTAGTGGTGGATATAGACTTCTCAAACCCCAACCAATCAACAGTGAGCTGGCTCTGCCGGCTCTGAGATGTTTTGCTGCTGCCTCATACGCAAGAAGCCTCAAGATCTTGAGAAAATGTCAACGAATCAGCTACGAGCTCGTATTGAAATCCACCAGACTTGTTGGTTGAGTATTTGCAGTATACGTGTGGGTTGGGACACTCGCCATAAGTACTAGGAACGAGACCATCGTCTACCCATGGGGGGGGGGGGAGGCAGGGGGTTTTTTTTTTTTTTTTTTTTTTTTTTTTTTTTTTTTTTTTTTTTTTTTTTTTTTTTTTTTTTTTTTTTTTTTTTTTTTTTTTTTTTTTTTTTTGGGGGGGGGGGGGGGTGGGGGCAGGGGGTAGGACATGCCAACCTAACAGCAACAGCGAATTAAAAACGGCATCAACATCCAGCGTAAACCCCAGCGTTAGTCTTAATGGTAGGGTAGGAGGGTGCTCTTACGCATATCGAATGGTTACACACAGATTTGACTAAAGGCTAGGCCTGGTCACAAATATTTAAATCTAAATGACCGTTATTGGAAGTTAAACTATTTTGCAGCGGGGTTAATCCACTAACCCCGATGGATTTTGAAGTCAATAATTGGTTCATAAATTATCATGATATTACTGAGATGTATTGAACTAAGGTTTAAAGGTCCCAGGAAATGCAAATAGAATTGATGTGGTTTGTGTCAAGTCTACAAGGAGGGACGAGAAAGCATTCAATATTTGGGTTGGTGATGACATCATTAGTGAAACTATTGATTTTTCAGAGAGTAATAGAAAATTCCAGGTGACTGGTGTGAATCTATTCATGGCACTGACTGAAAATCAATAGTTTCACTAATGATGTCACTGGTAGTGTATTCTTTTTTGTGGCCCTGTTTGGAATGGAATGCCCCGTAAAGATTTGGAGTAGGTTTATCATCTCATTTCCTGGGACGTTTAAGGAGAGATTTTGTAATGTAACTGAGACGGAGATTGCTATAGTAAATGCACGTAGCAGTTCCACAAATTACCGTTTGGAAATCCCCAGTGCCCAAATCGAGTAGGTCATGTCCTACCCCCCCCCCCCGGGGGGACGCCACGCCATTCAAATTGTGGAGGGATCGCTACGCACCGGAAGTATACAGTTCCTGCTTGACCAAAAGGTCGGACATGTGCGGTAGGAACTGTAAATGGTCTTATAAGGGGGGGGGGGTAATTGGGTATTCTGGTCGGGTAACCACCCGCGTTTCAAAAAACACGAGACATGGAGTTTAAAATCCCATACAATAATGGTAATTTTACTTGCCTCTGATAGCATATCCATTCGAACACATCTGGTCTCAGGGTACCAATTTTCATTCGATTCTGGTCTCATGTAGGGTCACCGCCTGAACCCTTGTTAACTCCGGGCTATAAGATTACATTACTACACCTCTTTACCAAGTTATCTTTGTATTTTTTTTTTTTAATTCTATAATTTTGTGAACAGTAATTATTTTAGCTGGAGGCGAGTTCCCGGTATATCCACACTTCAGGTGGGTCTTTTTAATAAAAAATCCAGATTTTCTAGTTCTCTTCTTTTATATTTATTTTATTTTTTAGAATAAGGGTTTAATTTTTATTAGACTATTTGTTTACAAATACAACACCTAGTACTTAAGGTGCTTGTTCGATCGTCTTTGGCCCCTGATTTTCCCGGAAGTATATCAATTTTTGGTATGAAGTGAAAAGGCCGATTTTTTCCTCATTGTTGCTGAAAATTTAAGCGTTTCAAATCCATTTCTTTCAAGAATACATATAACAAACTACCGTAGATTACGGGTTAACCTTCATATTATCACAGTAGTGAATAGGGCGTTGCACTATGCATATCGCGTCTAGTAATAAAAACCGCAAGTTTCAGGTTTCGTTCTCTATCAGATAGAACACAATAGACAAAATCGGAACACACCTTTAAATCTACAACACTCAAGGAATTTTCTAAATCTGATTCTTTCATTTTGACCACTTTCAGGGGTTTTTCCCCTTTCGCTAGGTAGGATCAATCTCTTTATGCTTGTTCCAGAAAAAAATATAAAATCCGATTTTTCTCAACCAATTCAATTGAAAACTGGTCTCATTTAAAGAATAATTTCTTCTATCTTTTCCACTGGGTAAAGAAATTGGTCCTTTGTTATCACAGACATGATTAAACTATGATGTGGAAAGGAAGAAAATTAAGAAATTACAACAATGATCATGTGCAAAAATTACAATACTACATAGGAATTCACATTGTCCACGAAGGACATTTTTATGGCTACTTTGTAAACGTAATACAGTCCCCTACAATTTATCTTTTTTACAATTACACACTCCAATTGGTGTGGTCATTGACCTGAAATAGTGTGAAATTTTTGGTTTTAAATTCTGAAATTTTACATTTAGAAATACAAATTTACACATAAAAGTAAATATGTTCAGAAGGATCACCAGGTAATTTTCAAAGTAAGCTCGAAATAACCATGAAGTGCAATAAAGTTCAAATTAGCACCCCAAATGAGTCAATCCCTCTCGCATTGGCAAACGTAGGCGAATGTTGCTGTTACACAGTGAACAAAGTGGCGATCCTTTCTCCCAGTTTTGAATTCGCTTTAAGAGGCTGCAGCGATCAACAAGTCACTCTCTTTTATTCGAACCTGCAAATCAAACAACGCGTTTTCGTTCACGTACATCAATATGTAAATTACTGGTTCACATCAAGAACAGATTAAATCTCATGATGGCAATTGATCTTCAGCTGAGGCATGCAAAAATGTTGGCTTCAGTCCATCAATTTCTCTGGATTGCCAAACTCTTAGAATGACTGGATCACCAAAACTTTTATGGAGCTGACCCCTCAAAATCCTATTCTTTACACATAAAAACTTGACTTTACACTTGTTTTGAAGCCCCCAGGTGCTGGTGCTTATGGAATTTTGTAAGTTCACAAAATTCTGGTGTTCTTAAACGACACTTTTGATCCCCAAGTACAATTGGTTTTATTATCCTGGGACTTCCTCAGCAAAACAGTCTTGACGGTGGTTTTTCACATTCCAGTCACTTTCATCTTTTTTTTCCCCCAAACCTCCACCCCTCCACCGAGAATATTAGTTAGAGGTAATTCGATACGGATTATGGGAGGCGAGAGGTTAGTATATTGTACACCCTCTTGTAACATGAGATTTATCCCCGCCCATCCCTGCATCATTAGTTTTTCAGCATACCATAATACCGATCTTTGTTAGGCTGTGCCTTAAAAAAATGCATTATCAAATCTTGTTTTGCAATTACAATGTTTTATTCATGTCATTTTTGTGAGACTGCAGTATCAGTTGCGATCGGAACTTTGAAAGTATGGGGGGGGGGCCATCTAACATAATATCATACCTGCCAAACCTTCCCGGTTTTTATAGGAATCATCCCTATTTTGAACTTTCAAAATTGCAACAAATAGGGATAGTCCCTGTTTCAGAAATTTCAAATAAATCCTTTGACTGTAATTGCCAGAACGGTCTAAAATATTTTTGGGCTCATGAAGCTCTTGCTGCAGCTTCAAACCTAAAACCCAGTAACTTCAGGGACTTTGCCCCTGTATATTCCTCATAGGCCCTAAAAAGTTTATCAAAAATGTCACCACCCATAAGGGCTTTCGTATGAGTAGTTGTGAACATACTTCTGATTTTTGGGTTCTCAATGTTGCAGGTATGTTTAATATCAATATTCTGACGAGTCCGAGAAGAATATGAACAATTCATCCTTGTTAATAAACCTTACACACAAGACACTCATTCATTAAGATCAGATTAGGGATAGTTGTCCCCCGGTTTGTCTCGTTACATTCTATTGATAAAACCATTAGTCGGAGAGATATGGGGTCTCATGTTATGGCCTAGACCGTAAAGTTCTGAAAGTATATAATACAATTTTTTGGCTGAACGGATAGAAAAAGGGTGTGTAGAATGAGAAATCTGCCGGTGCCACCTTGGCACCCTTGGGCTTTTGCGAAATCCAAGAATGCGTCGCCATAAATGATAATTATCTATCAACCCTATATTATGTTTTGGTTTTGGAACTGAACACACATTCATATTTATGTACATATAGCCCTTGGCCCATTGCACTACACTATATCATGACAAATATTGAGGAAGACTATTCATAATTTATAAAGTGAAATATTACAGAATTCAATTGTTGCTCGGATTTCATTGCATGAAAACAAACACGTAGAGGTACCCACTTATATCAGTTGTTTTATCGGAACTCATCAGAGATATAAACTTTGAGGACTCGGATCGGATCTGTATTTCCTGGGTAAATATTGTTGGCGATGTACAAAAATTCACAAACCAAGACAAAATATATAAAAAAAAAAATATTCGTCTTCAATATTCCCATCTCTACACAGGTCACCAGCCGGTCCTCCAAATTCAATCTCAGTCCTCTGCCAATTTCATCTTGAGAATAGTTGACTTGAACATCTAACTTGGCTAGAAAACGCCTATGATATGAGGTTTCGTTCTAACATAAAATATTTTTAACGGGCCCAATACATTCTTAAAAGTGCAATATGTTTCTTAATTTATCCAAGAGACAAAACACAGAGTGCCAATTGTTTACATACATCTACGAGTCTCTGTTTCAGAATATCCAAAAAAAGACTTCATTTTCAACAACCGGATTATACCACGCATGCAAGCCATATGTTAGGAGGACCTTTTTAACGTGCGTGACCCAGGTTGTTGATCCTCTTTCATCCAAATTAAACAACAGCATTTCCCATATGTAAAAGCTGACACCAAAATTTATACAACGAGTCATACAGGTTACATAAATTGGGGTTCTGCCACATTCGCCAATTGCCCAATTTGCAGTATTTTGGGAGACTTGTAAGAACTGTTTATATGCTTATATGAATCTTTCTATACATCATACTGTTTTATAACCCTCAGTTCAGAACCATAGGTTATATAGGTAAATAGTTGCATCAAAAATTTTAAATAAGAATATTTTTTTTATTTTTTTTACTATTGTTATTATTAGCTTTCCTAAGCAATTTTAAAGCCTTTGAAGCCTGGTCGGCCAAGGCTCTTGTGCTCTCCCCCTGCGTTTAACCAATTGCTTTGAATACCTAGATATTTGTAAGATGCAACCACATCAAGAGGGTTGACTTTCATAAAACCAAACTTCATCTTCGTTGCGGCCTCCTTTAACGAAAACATAATTTTTGTCTTACATAACGATGTACCTTCATTTCCATTTTTTCACAGAATTCTTGAAGAGATACAATATGTTTCGTGTCCACCAATGTGTCAGACATGTCAAGGTCCATCAGCATAATAAACGCATAATCTCGGTGTATCTGGGAGTAATTGTAAGCCATGAACACCATTGCAATCAAGGATATTAGATAGTTCCGATCTAATAAGAAAAATTGGACGGACTAAGTAAGAAACCTTGTTTAAGTCCCGTGTACACAAGATAAAAAGTCGGAAATACATTTCCTTCACGAACCAACTCTTTTCACCGTTTTATTTAAACTTGACCACTTTTCCTCATTTTGCCCGAATTCCAACAAATAATTTGATCATAATTTTATCTCTCGAAACCCTGTCAAGAGCTTGTTTGAAATCTACAAAAAGGCAGTAACATTTTCCTCTCGGTCTACAGGAGTTCTTCTGATCACACTGCATGTACAAATATTAAACGGTCGAATACCCTTTTTTACGAAGCCTGCTTGGTTTTCAGTATTTTTAACTTTTTGATCACACCATTTAGTCTGTATGCAAAATTGAATGTGAAATTTTCCAAACGCATCAAAAGGTAAATGGCTGTAATTGCCCCCCAGGATTTTCAACCGAACCTTTCTTATGGATAGGTTCACAAATTCTCCTTGCTCCAATTTGATGGGAATATACCATTATCAAATAAATGATTAAAATAGCGATGGATAAGATTAAAACATTTTTCCCGGACGTGGCTTCAAAAATTCAATAGATAAACCATCTAAGCCAGGAGCCAGTATTTAACTTTCATTGATTTAATAGCATATATGATTTCATCCATACTTCTAGGGAAATTTAGGTCTAAATCCGTAACATCATTAATATCACGATCCCCATCGCCAATACTTGAAACCCTCGATGTGTCATTCTCCGAATTCTCCATATCATTACCATTTGTTAAAACTGACTTAAAATGTTGATACCAAACATCCATATTTATGGGTGGCGGGAGTCAACACACTATTTAATAGATCTGTGGATATATCTCAACCGTGTCCAGAATTCCTTCGGATCGGAGTTCACATTTTTCAGTTTCTTTTGTAACTTACTTTTGTTTGAACTTTTTTTCTTTTTACAAAGGGATTTGTACATGGTTTTACAATGCTTGTATCTATTCAGATCAGATTACTATTGGATCTTCTAAATTTACGTAAAAATGGACATTTCATTGGCTTTCATTTGTTACATTCATTATCAAACCATGTATTTTCCATCGAACGAAACCTTCTTTACCATTCATTTGCGAACAATCTACTTTGAGCACTATTTGGAGTGCCCGGGTTATCAATTCAATAGCTAAGTCTGTATTTGTAACCATACAATCCTGGGGCTTGCCGTAAGCATTTCTTGCATGTGTTTGACCAAGATTAGCTCTGAATTTACCTTTGTTGGTCATCCCATTTGTTTTATCATAACTATATACATATGTTCGATGGCCGACATTTCCAATGTGATTTATATATATTAGAATCAATATACCAGCAAGTGGAAGATTATGACTCAACCCTTTCCATTATCTCAAATAACAAATATCATCAATAGATCAGATGCAGATTACATATGCAATGACACTGGAACCTTGGTGACCAATAAAAGTAAATTCACCGTTTGTATCTCTATCACAGCGAACCTCAATAAATGAAATATAATAATGTTCCAGAGAGCAAGCATTACGGCCCCCAGAAGTTACGACACAATCTTTTGACTGACGTATTTTGAAAAGTTCTTCAGCATAAACATCATTCATAGCAACAATAAAATTTAACAGAGTCATTTCGATGTAATCAAATCATGGCCTGTGCTGAATAAAATCACCGCATAACATATATTTGTGTTAGATGTTATCACGGATACATTGTACCGCCTCGAGCGTACTATATTGGCTTTTGAGTTAGACTATCAAACTATGGAGTTACTAAATATACTATAAGGACCAATGAACAATGCATGGCACTTGTAACAGAGTCATAGTCAAATTCAAAATGGAAGCCAAATCTAATAATTTTTAAAATATTCCATATTTTTTTTATTGCCTCTTTTTCTATTTAAAATAAGCATGAAGTGCTTAGATTATGTTGTTATACACAATAACGTGTTTCTGATACTTTAAAGGTTGTAACATGACTCCATCAATATGGCAAGCCAAAAACGTGAATATCTTCCAAACATACTTGACACAATATCTAAATATTACCTTACGTAAATTATTGTGTCCATGAAAGAATTAAAATGTACCTATGATCATACCATGTGATTACCAGGTAATCCCGATAAATCACAAATGGGTCAATTATAAATTGAGTGCAATATATGTGGAAATACTGTAATTCCTATGGTATTTTGACAACTTTGTCACCATATTGTTTTATTTCGATTAGGCGCTTTTAGAACAAATTGAAATGTATTTTGTACATTGGTTAGATCCAATGTACATTTCTCATGTCATAGACACATGGATTTCGATTGAAGCTGTAATACTTCAAGTTTGTGTTCAAGTAATTTTTTGAAGATGTTTCGTTTTTTGGCTGCCATAGGGAAATAAGAACGTCATGTTACAACTTTAACTTTAATGTACAGAAGTACTTTTATTGTGTCTAACAACATAACCGAAGTCCTTCATGTGGCTTTTTTTATCGCAGCATTTGCTGTTATTGATCATATTTTTTTTTTTTTTTTTTTTAATTTTGCATTTTGAATTTGAAAGTATGACTTAATGTTACAAATGTTATACACTTGTTCATTGGATCAAATAGTATATCAGTAACTCCATAGTTTGATAATATAGGTTTGAATAGATAATTATCATTTAATGGCGACGCCATCTTGGATTTCTCAAACGCCCAAGGACTACATCGATTATTGTTGAACTTAACAGGCACGTGAAATGTGATCGTATTATCTGATAACAGGTTTTAGAAATTCTGACTGTAATGCGTGTCCGAAATTGCTTTTGAGCGACATCTTAAAGTGACAGAGGAGATTTTTTTAGGATGTACTTTTCTCTCAAATTTCACTGGATCGGGTTGTAGACCACCACCGATAACGTTTGAAGGTTTATTGAACCGTTGCAAAGAAAAACCGCAAACCTTGTTTTGAACTTGCTGTATCGTAATCGTTTCCCCATAGAAACCATGCTTTGACTTTCTGTCGTGCACGACATAAACTACTAATTATCATCTTATTACATAAAGACTGCGTATTCGGCTTATTCACTTCAGGTTGATCTATACCTTGGTAAGCATCATTCAAATATGTAAAAACCTAGGTTCGAGAAAATTGGGGAGCTTCTTTCTGGAATCTCTCATGTCTCTTTAAGAAGTACTGTCCCAATTCATTAAAGTTTGAGCCTGGAACCAGCAAATTGAAGTTTTTGCACTGGACGTTGACAGACAACTAGATAGGCCTATGATGAGAGTTGAGGTAGAATAACAGAATAAAGGTGTTAGCCAAACGATTTTGAAAAGGTGACCTTTGATCCACTCTATGACCCCTTACTGACCTTGAATTAGCTCGAAAGTATTTAAGTGAAAAGTTCAACTTCGGCAAGGAGTTCCATATGTACCGCTCTTCGAAGCTCTATACGTAACAAATTATTTAGTTTTGGTCTTAGGGTTAGGGTATCTGTTTGTGTAAGAACATAAATTAAAGATCGTTTTTCCTGTTCAATTTTAAAGGGGGACATAGGAACTCTCCTAATTCAGTCAAATTTCATCTGAGTTGGAGCATTTTGAATAAAAAAAAAATCACCTTTGATCTAATAATGGACCCCTTAACGACCTTCAATTGTCCCCAAAAGTATTTCAACATTTTTAGAACGTCAATGATCATTTCATTTAAATTTCAGCTCAGTCGGAACATTTGAAATTTGACTTTTTGACGCCACTAGTGACCATCATGACTCCTTAATTTCTCTATTTGACTTGTATGGAATTTTAAATGGCAAGAGTTCCATATGGAACCCCTTCAAAGTTATATATGTAACAAATTATTTTTTATTTATGGCCAGGTTTTAGGGGTTTTGTAGTGGAATGCCATAAATAAATACAGTTGGTTCCCAGTAGAAATTTAAAGGGGGGGACATATGGAACTCTTTCCACTTTTTATAATGCATCTGACCTTTGAACGTTGAGGCGGTACTTTGATGAAGGATCCCCAGCTGTTTCATATTATGACCATTTTCAGTATGTACCAGTGCTGATTCTTCATGATTTCAGGACTTTTTATTTCAAAATGTTTCATTTCAGCCCGATCTAAGCATTTTAGTTAATCTTTAGCTTTGTTTTTCAGGATTTTTAAAGCAAAATTCCGGATTTTCCTCAAACTCAATCACACCTCTACATGTTACCATGCAACCATCTATAGGATTATCTTTTGTGAAACGACCTTTTAAACCCCTGAGACCTTTACGTGACCTTTAACTTAAAAAGTCTCATATATAGTCATGGGGTCATGATGTTTGGGTCCAAGTCCGTCAAAATTGAAAGTCCATATATAATGGCAGAAAGAGCAAACTGAAGTTTTGACCGTATTTGACAGAAGAACTAGATCTGGAACAGATCTGAACACAGTCGAGTTCATAGTTTTCGCCGATGATTTTGAAACTGTGACCTTTGACCCTAACGATCCTAAACCGACCTTCATTGATCGCGAAGTCACATGTTTAGAATGTCATAATGGTCATTTCGTTCATATTTGAGCTTTATCAACGTTTGAAATGTGACCTTTGACCCACGAGTGCCCTCATGAGCCCTTTAATTTCCTCATTTATATGGAACTTTAACATGCATCGGTGCAAGTAACATCGTTCTTCTACCTTGCATGTTGTAGATGTGATTTTTGAGATATAACTCAGGCAGACAATGACCCCTTAGGAAGTTGAGCGCCATACCGAACACAACTTGATGAAGGGTTCCAAGCTTCTTTATAGGCCATGATCCAGTTACCATGCAAAACAACTATGGAGGAGTTATCATTTGTTTAGCACAACGACTCGTACGGAAATGGGCCCATAACCACCATTTCGAGTCACTTTTTAAGGGTCCAAGCTGCTTCATATTATGGCCATGTAACAGGCAACACAATCTGTAGGAGAAGCATTTTTGTTGAAAACGACATTTTTTACTACTGACTGTTACATGACCTTTGACACCCAAAACCTTCAGGTCACATAGACTGTCATGGTCATTGATGTTCTGGTCTAAGTCCTGTCCAAAAATGAGTTATGTGCAGAACGAGCACATTGAACTTTTTTGACGAATTTGACCGAAAGAAACATTTCAGCTCGATCGGATACCCGCAACGACCCTTAAAATTTTTAAAGGTGTATTTCGTGAACCTAACACCTCCTTTTGTGGTCTGTGGTTTACAGCTATTTCCATGAAAATTATTTCCAAAATTTCATTTAAATTTATTTGCGCTGTCTATTAATCATTTCAAAAGTCAGCTCAATCGGAGAATTTTGTTTGGCAAATTTTACCTTTGACCCAATAACCCCTTATGAAGGTTTGGGCTTTTCAATCGAACTTTGAGATTAGTCATTGTTCCCGAATGATGACACGTTCGTGTCATTGGACGCTTCCTGTTGCCTTAGTAACCGTATTATATTAACAATCGGCTTCATAAGTGCTCCGTGTATTGGTTATCCCAAGGTCGGTACCATTCTTTTTTTGTTCTAAGTTCTCGTTATCTGAGTGTTTAGCAATCACAGCACTACGGGTGGTTACTGTGCAACCAGACCAATACTTACACATTTATCGAAAATTTCACAATACTGGCTTAATATGAGATTGACATGAACATATCATCAATCATCATCATCATCCGACTTCGTGACCTTTGTCAACTTTGGACTTTCATTAACAATATTACATTAGGCTTTCCCATCTCACTATGAATGACGGACTGCACCTTAGCAAGAAGGAACTTCTCTTTTGGCGCAAAACTAATTACTTCCATCAATGTATTCAGCACAGACCACAACGGTGCATTTTTAACAGGACAGACTGTGACATCACGCCCTGAACGTACTAACTTAAACTAGTAACAACACTTAATTTAAAAAATGTAATGTTGTAAACATTTTCCTGAATTGTAAATTTTCCGCAGACGTGCATAAAAGTAATGTGTCTTCTGGTAAAAAATAATGATTCTATATGTGGTCTAGTTATGCTACAGGTACTTTGTGTCATCTGTTGAAAACCCTCGTACTTAAGCTCATTCTCATTTGTTCAACACTAAATGTCACAAAAAATACTCATACTTTCATGCTCATTGATGTTTCATAGAACTCGTGTAAATATTATGATATGGAATGACTCTTTCTCGGTGTGACCCTTGTTTATACAAGATTTGTTTGATAAACTTCCTTTTGTGATGTAGCCTTTATTGATCTTAATTTTCTTCTCGGTTCATGGCTTAAAGATAGCACATCTCAACATCCAGAGTCTCAGACACAACGTTATTACATTGATATTTTTCTTTACTCAATGATATTGAACATTTGTTTAACATTGTCTCAATATTCTCAATACATATTGAAAGAAAGCTATTGACCTGCGCATGGGAATTGTGATTTTATGAGCTCATAGTGATTAACTATCACGAAAAAAAGTGATCTTATAAACAGAGCGAATAATATGCACTTTTTTCTCTCCAAAAGATTTTTTATTCCGAAGCTATTGCTAGTATTGTAAATATTGTAAGAAATTATGGACCTTTAAGAACCTTCTTCCTAACAACTCTCTCAATAGTACATGTTGGCTGGTATTTTTTTGAAATTTTCATATACAATCTTGCAACCAAGGTTTTTCTAAATAAATGAAATGAGGATTCCAAAAATCATGGGTGTCCTTTTTTACAATGTGTTCTTGATTGATTTCTGTTGGCAACGTTTACACTG
>JAMKCH010009525.1:0-57936 GCA_023653785.1 Ophioderma brevispina | reverse complement strand
TATCCTCAGGGTATTTCTCCCCAAGCCTTTCCTGCCATCCGGTGAGTCTACACGGCAGCAGATACTATACAGTCTGGAACACACTGGCCGTTGAACCTGGTGGTTTCTTCCGCCCTTAATGGCTGGTATGTTCAGCACCTGTCGGTTTTTTTAAAATGGCCCTAATCAAAGCCTAACCGATAAGGATATAAAGGAAGTTTTTTTGTTTTTACCGCATTTGGTCCAGTTGGCAACCAAACCGGAGTATGGCGATACACCTGTCCACCACCCACCGACCATTTTGTGAGTATGTCCACGAAGGTCAATTATTTTTGGTATCAGGGACTCTGTACATTCCAGGGCACAGGTCCTTGACCCTACCTAACTGAATGTCCTCCACTAAACCTAGCAACTGGAATGCTGAAAGAAATAAGAACTAGAAAGGAGGAAAAAGAGCTCATAGAGGTAGATTTCGCTCAAAATCCTCACTCTGGAGTAGACACAAATCCAGCCCACCACCATTCATCTAGGGTGTTAACTAAGGTGATGTCCGAGGTCGTTTCTTGTGTCATTTGAGGTCGTGCTCAAAATATTTTCAATTGGTCTTTAATCAGTGAATTTGAAGGACCAAGGCTATTTCCCCCTAAAAATATGTGCCATGTCTGATCAGATACCTTATTGTGATCCTATAAATGCCCCGGGGGTATTTATGCAGTCAGAAATAGAAAGTAAAAATCTGTGAAGCATAAAGCATTGATGACAACAGCGATATTAATATATGGATTAAGACAGTCCTGGCCATTAATCATGTTACTTTAGGTACGCTTAACTCATTTATCTTGAATTGTTATTCCAAAAATCGTAGGTGGGCGTTTATTAGAGCAGAGGCGTTATTGGAACAATATGGTAATCATTGCCAGACGCATATCAATTAAAGCGATGCAAACCTATTATTTTCAACTGCGGCCTTGGGGCCAAAAAAAAAATTGTTATGATGTCCTAATGACTTTTTAGAGTTGGGTCGGTTTGGTCGGAAAAACTTTTTTTTTCCTTTTTCTTTTTTTTTTATGTAATAGGCAAACTGTATTGAAACATGTTTTTGTTTGTATTAATAAGTTATCAAACACTAAATCCACGTTGATCCTTACTCAAAAATACCTCTTTGTACTTATGGAACCCAACTTACATGCTAAAATGTTTTAAACATCATCTTTTTTACATTCTAACTTCCATTCCTCCCACTCTGGTTACAATTGAAAAAAAAAATTATGAATTTTTCAAATTAGGTCGTATTCTTTTTGGCACGTAAAAGGAAAAAAAAACTTTCCTGATTTCCAAAATGAGGTCGGTCGGACTAGACAATCCAACCATTTTTTTTTGGCCTGGTGGGAAAAATTGTAAACATGATGTACCAGATTTGCCACAAGGGTTATTGATAAATGGACATGCCATCCCCTTTAAATTTTTGTGGGCTCGCCAGCATAGCTGGCAATACCTCTTCGCAATCGGTTTACATGTATGTGTGTGTGCATGCGGTGTGTAGGTATGTGTGTGTGTTATGAAAAGGGGTTTTTATTTGCAGCGGACCACAGGTTTATATTCTTTGAATATAGTGAGCATTAAAAGCTGAGAACCGCGAAAATCTATCGTTCTTCTAATTAGCTAATTTTATTGTAATATTGTCATGTTTTGAGAATGCTTCAAGTGGGTTATCACACATGTTAACTAGCTGCTAACACCTCAGAGGCCCATGAGAGAGTGACTGCATTTGTAGCCAATGAAGACCTACCTGGTTACTTAAATCAAGAAAAGCAAAACAAAAAACCAAACAAACAAAAAACAGTTGTGTTTCATATTAGGGGTTAATTTCATAGCAGCTGTCAAAAGAACGTGAATAATATTCCAAGTTAATATAGTTGACTTTATGTACCCAAACTTCCACTAATTGTTCTTTATTGTACCTGTACATGGCCAAAACTAGGGCAAGGTTATGTGTAATTTCTATACCAAACGCTGATAGTGTGCATGCTTAATTGCGTGTACTCTTAGCTCTACTCCAAGGGTACCCCCTGATGCATTATTGATGCAGTTTTTACCTACACTAAGTACTTTTTAAGTGGCTTGGGACTTCACAGTTAAAACGTTGTGAAGTACACAAGCCACTTGCTCGATAGCAGCTATGTTTATTAGCAGTACCCATCATAAAGTGACTCTGAAGTTGCCTGCTAGGGGACTGACAGGTACCCATATAAACCTCCAGTAGTGGAGTACCACTGCCGCTACTCCACGGGAGTACCTTCACAGGTACTCCTTACCAGCTGCCTATAGGCAGCACTTTGGACCAAAGAGGGTGCCAAACATTCCATTGTTGTTTGATGATTCTGGTCATTTCAGCTTAGTAACATCGAACTTTGAGGTTGGAGCATCACCAAAACCCTTATATGGTGACATTTATTTGTAAAAACATAAAACATATGTGACCAAAATGTTTCAATAATGGATGAAATTACTAAACTATCACCAAAGCTCACAGCTCATTTGCATGGGAGTACCCACGCAGGTACTCCTACTCCCCGCAAGGTGACTAGTGGGTTAAGCACTGCAATGTGTCACCTAGGTAATGATTTACCCCCACTTTTGGCGCCCTGCGATGGTGGTCACCCATGCGGTGGTACGCTGGTGGCTACTTGAGTTGCAACTAGAGATTTTGAGCACCCAAATTTGTGTCATAAATAGTTAATTTCATTAGATGACACCAATAGATTCCTTACTTTGTTATTTGGCTACAGAAATGCATAAAAGAGAGATAACAGGTGATTTTGGATTTGTTTATATTTTCAATATAAAACATAGTGCTGAATTTTAGAATACTATACACCAAATTAGACATTTCACATTTTTTGTAACCAAAGAAGCATTTCTCAAGCGTAAATCCCTTTCACATGGGGTTATTCTTGAAGGAACGCTTTACATCAGGGCAAAAATCAGTATTTCATTTTTAGGGACACTGATATGTGAAATCTCTTGGTTGCACCTTTAACAGGTACTTCAAAGGTACTCCCACGAAGAATTTGGTTGTTAATAGCTTCCAATCATAGTTGGCCAGCATCTTCTTCAGGGATCAAGGGGGAGTTTCTATAACCTGATTCATCTGACCAATTTTTTTCTGACACACTTATGACTTTCGGAAACCTTACGTAATACCCCTGTGCTTTTTATTCCATGAAGGGTGTTTTCCAATTCATAATGTGTCCCCCCCCCAGAAAGTGTGTTTTAGATATGGGTCAGGTTACAGAAACACTGATTAAGAACCTACCCATAAACTAGAGTAGAAGGGCGATGGTGAGTAATACCATTCTCATGGCATCCTATGGATATCACGTGCTGCGCATAATTCCACTCTTTTCAATCATGTCGGCCATCATCTGTAGGAGTGAAGGGAACCTATCTGTAGAACTGGAGTAGAAGGGCTGCGTGGGTGAGGTTAAATTGCATTGCCAACTCCAACATATAATGTTGTTTGTAAGAGGATCACCAATCCTCCCACAAGAGAGTCTGTTTTACATTCCCAGCATAAGCTGGTACCCATTCTTACTCCTTGATGAAGACGAGGGAAGTGCCTTGCCCAATTGCACAACACATTGGCCACCAATGGTCTCGAACCCACATCGCTGATGGCTTATGAAGGTGAGCGCTGAGTCACTGCAACTCCTGCCCTCAATGTGCTTCTCTTTGGCATACTAATTATAGGGTGCTTGCTGCTAATGTAGTGAACCCTACCCATAGAACTAATGGGTTATAGAGCAGGAGTCATAATAGCATAGGGTCCTTATTTAGGGGTTTCGTTCATGCTCGACTACAATCTAAGGTTTAACACCTTTAGTAGTTCTATGGACCCTCTACAATCAATGCAAGGTAGTTAGTGGTGTCCAATTGTGGTGTCAATGGAAATTGACCTTTTTTGCAACTTTTAGCTATTTTTACCCAATAACTCTAAAACCATGGTCATCGATAGTACAAACTATACATTTTGAATCCTTATACTAGACGGACATATGGCATACATTTCACATATTGGAGTATTTTCACAGTTTGACCCCTGTGTAAACTTAAATTGCCCCTATTGCAAAGTGACACCACCTTTGACACCACTACCTACCTAGCATTGATGTTAAGGGTCCATACTAACTACCAATGTGTCAAAGCTGAGATTTAGTGGGACATGAACTATATGTTTTGACCCAAGTCCTTGCTCCCACTCTATTAGATGATGGATCCAGGAATTCTCAATGGGGGGGGGGCCCCCTTTTTGTAAATTTCCCGGCTCGCCTACGATGTGTATTTCCGGACATGGTGTAGTGATCATAGCAGTTTAAGGCTGACTCAGATTTCCCGAGGAGGGCGCACTTAATTTCAAACAATTCGTGTTTATTGCATATACATATGCTGTCCATACACTAATCACTGTGTAAAATAACTAAGCTCAATCGGCAGTCCTTCATGTAGAAATCCAACTTTGTTATAAAATTTCCGGATTCGGAATTATGTTATACACATATCCTATGCCACTGTTATACAGTGCATAAATGTTACTGCATGCATGAAAATCTGATTCATCTCTAACTTGTGATTAAGCATTTAGGGTGACTTCTTTTAGTTCTACCTGGCTATTTTTAATCACTTCATCACAAAAAATTATAATTTTGAAATCTCTGGTCAGCCTTTTCATCTTTATTCAAAATACTGCATGTGTTAAAAAATCAAAGAAAATAACTTGTTTAAACCTTCGTGAAGTCCTTAAAGGTCATGCTCCTGATCACTAATATCCTTCTTTCCCCAGAAGCCCAGATTTTACCAAAAGGGGTCAACCATTTTTGGGATCGAAGAAAGCTACTATATATTCCTCATTTACCCTTGAAATCTTAGGGCCAAAGGACGTTTGGTTTGGAAGTTATATTATTTCCACATTCTCTAGGGGCTTACAAAATCCATCATTTTAACTCTCATATCAAACATATGAAATGTCGGCGAAAAATTGTTACCATGTGGGGGTTAGGAGGGGTGAAGGCCATCTATCAAGATGAAAATTTCATATCTTAAATTGGGCCATCCCCCTTTAAGGAACTCTACAGAATGCATAATTTTTATTTCTAGGCTAAGAAGGAATGCTGTAGTACTTCAATAAAAAAGACCAATTTTAACTTGAGCAACATTTAGTCCAATTTAGGACATATGGTTAATGCCCGGTCACAGCGCTGGAATTAATAGAATAATCTAATGTGGCCGGAATTGAAATGACAATTCACGCTGTCATATAAGTCATACATTTAATCAAAAATAGAAATTGGATTTGAATTGGAATTCAATTGCATTCTTTAGATTTAATTAGAAACATATGATCGATGTGTTCGAGCAAAAACCTGAACCAATTACAACATACACAAAACATTCCACCGCTGTCTTATCAATTATGCTTTAGTGAATGTAAGTGATAAAGATAGGTTGTTCATAGAAAGCATCTGATTGTGTATGCAAGAAGGTAATACCATAGTTGCAAAAGCCTTATGTCATGCATTTAATGTATGATAGAAACCAAAAAAAAAAAAACATAACTCTGTTGTGGTCATTTTCAAAAGTCTGTGGCTTCGAGATGCGTATTGCCAAATATTTCAGTTAGGCATGGCAACAGGTAGCAAAAGGTAACCCAATTATTATATTGACCATTGGTTTAATGGATGAAAATAGTGCTATCTGTTGCAAACACCAAAATATCACCTTGAACTGCACTTTTTGGTGTTTAATGTAAACCCATTGGGGGGTTCAGCACAGTGTTCTCTCAAAATCCTTTGACTTATTTTAAATCTAGAAGACTTTTTAGCGGGACAAAACTTTTTGGATTTGAAAAAATAAGTCTTTTAGACTTCAACATAAGTCTCTCAATTGCTTATTTTGCGTCATTTTAAGGGATACTTATTAATTTTAATCCATAAAGTTTTTTGTCCCGCTAGCAAGTCTCTTAGATTTAAATAAGTCCCAAAATTTTAGAGAGTTGCAACACTGTTGAGATGGTTGTCTTTGGCTTAACTAACAGCATGTTTCAAACAAATCGTGTTTTTCCCATACATAATGCTTGATTTCCTGTACTAATTACGTAAATGCTACGCTCAATTTTGAAATTCCTCATAAGAAACACCTTATGTTACAAAATTCAGCCAGTATAAGCAGCAAATGCTGAAGGATGGCTTTTTTTCATGGGTATTTTATCCGCGCACCAACATTACATCCCTTCAGCCACCCTAAATCCTCTCACAAAGTACTTGGAACACCCCATGCGTTCTTAGTGTAATCAGCGGAGACTTTGCCTGCAAGTGAATATACCATTTTCAAACTCCAATGGAAAGAGGAACTGGGAGAATGTGGTTTTCCCCGTCCCCCTCCCATCAGACAATGTTGATAACCCTTCACAACACAATGACGATTTTCCTCTGAACTACAATGTACAGGGGAGCAGGGACATTTATTTACACCCAAATGCACTTAAGTGTTCAATACTTGGCGAGGATTGTCCTGAGTCATTGCAAAAATTATCTAATTTATGTTTTTCTTCAATAATGCCAAAAATACACAAGACAAAGATAACCAAATTCTCATGAGATCTTCATATCTTAATATGCCTATTACAGATAAATCTGAGAGAAAACGACTTGCAATAGAGGAGTAGTCAGAACCCTGAAAAATGTGTACTCTTACACATATACTAGTACTACACAGCCACTTTCTCATGGTAGTTACCACAAGTTACCACCGAGTAGACATGGATTACCTACCCACGTGAACGTACCTCGCCGGCCAGGATTCCGTGTATTTTTGCCGCATAGACGGATAGTGTACACACACTGGCTGTCCTCCCCCGTCGTGGAGTAGCTACGTGGTTACACCGGATCTCAGCGCGCACGGTATTTCACATGGCCAAATTTGTTAGTAGAGATTTTTTACATATATTGCATTTTTTAATTACATGTGCGGGAATATGTGGTTTTTTGATGATGCCCGATTTGATTTCGTAATGATTTTCCTCAAAACCGTTCAAAGAGCTAAACAAGAACAAGTATTATACGCCCTCAAAAGTTATGAAATTTTCATCCACTCTCAAATGGCGTCGTGGTAACCGTCGAGTAGCTACGTGGTAGCTTCGTGTCTACTCCGATACTGTCTATACAACATCCATTGGGGTAGGTAAACAGCCCGAGTAGCCACATCACTGTCTACCTAATAACTGTGTCCTTTGTATCCCTACTTGCAGCTACTGCCTCGCAATTAGCCCATTGTGTACTGTGCGGTTAGCTGCCGCGGTCGACATGGTGTAGCTGCCGTATAGGGCGAGCCACGTTGATAAGGAAAACGGCCGTTTAAACTATAAACTACACATACCAGTTACCTTTGCATTTCCTTCAATTTTGTCAATTCAAGGTCTTACAACTATTCCATTTTCCAAGTAATTTTAATAAGGTAACTTTTTTTACACCTAGACAAACATAAGAAAAATAACGGAAAACAAAAAAAACTCGCAGCACAGTGCATACACGTTTGTCGAGTTGACCGACAACGGACGGTTTAACGAGTTCCAAAGATTTAATTTCTCGCAATCTATGAGGATCATTTCTGCAACAATTAAAATGATGGTGTTATTGGGAATGTGACTACCATTGATGTGGCTTAGATTGTTATTTGTAGGGAAATTTTGAGTTATTAAAAGCACAATTAGTATACAACGTTGACATAACATCTTATTTTGAATATATGTCGTTCTACAATGTGGTATCTCTATGGTGCAAAGCATTTTGTGTCTACATTTTTTTTTTCATTCGAAGAATTGTATATAAAAGGAAAGAAAATAAAGATAGGCAAAAAATTCAATCCAATTGGATTCGAATATTTTTTATATTTGGTATGTTAAGTACCGCATTTTTAACCACTTGACCACGGACGCGCCGTTAATAATCGGAAGTGATTTGGTACAGTCAAATGCTATCAATGGTAAAGTAGGCTGCAACTCGACACGGTTTCCCCCAAGCTTTACCATACAAATCTGATTTTTTTGAAATAAAATGAAATTTTAATCATGGATTGAGCCCGGGGGGCCACTTGTATTCAAAGGTGGATATGATGCGTGAACATGGACTTCCAAAATGCACCCTAAACAAGTATTTCCACCGACTAAAAAACATACCCTAAACCCTACCCTACCCTAAAAGTATTTTTGTCTGTTTTTGCTACACTAAAGAAGTATTTTGGTCAGTTTTTGCTAGCTTAAACAAGTAAGCAATGAATTATGTCATTAATACACCCTTTATTATCTTGTTTTGCTTTACAATATTTTGATCTCTGCTTAAATTTAAAGATATCATCACGATTTCAGGATTAAGAAAACATACCCTTTTTCCACATTTTGCTGTTTTTGAACACCCCTAATCATGTACATGCGTACTTCACCGTTGGGAAAAAAAATACCCCTTTTTATTCGTTTTTTGTTCACAGCATCATAATCCACCTTTGAATACAAGTGCCCCCCCCCCCCCGGGGGATTGAGGATGTTGGAAACCACGAGGTACTCAGAGAACGACATTCCGACATTTGTAAAGACGTGTATCGGCATTTTGGCAGTGGTTTGTATTGGTGTTAAGTAACAAGATCATAAAATTTTGTTCTTTCAAATGATAAACCCCAAACTCCATATTTCAATGTGGCAATAAAAATTAACAATTTAACCATAGGTGATCCAGGTATGACCATACCCCAGGGGCAACTAAGATGGATTTTTGCGACCCTAATGAAATTGAAAAGGGGCCCAAAGCCCCCTTTCACGCCTCTTGATATGCATAACAACATAATAATTTATTATAAAAAACTTAATTTAACTTAAAAATTTTTAAAATTTTTGTCGGCAATGGCCAGTTTTGTCGGCAAAATACCCCGAAAAATCTTGGATCAATGTGGCCGGAATGGATTTAGTTGATCAACTAAATGAATGCAGCTGCATTCTCCTTGGTTTTCGCATTAAGCGAATCGGTCCACGGGCGCGTCAACATACGATATAGTATTATTACTCAACAACTGTCGCACAATGACTATTGTATGATGACAATAGATGTCATGTCATTTGCTTCATTGCTATTTTCATTATTTCGATACATAACACAAAATCAAACATACCAGAAAATCGTGAAAACCGCTTTGCCTTCGCTCGGGCCTTCATACGGGTGCTTCTTTCCCGCGGGTATACAACTCAAATCAGTCAGCCTCACGGCATATCATCACTGTCTCTCTGGGTGGACACACCACTCAATAAACCCGGTCTTGTTAAATTGCTCATCTTTGAGTTTTTTCTAATAATAATACAATTGGATTTTTCCTTTATGGAAGCCCTTTCTTTGATTTTTTTCGTACCCTTTTTGTTTTTGATGACGCCCCTTTTTTCTCTATTCCTCTTTTTGGCTTACGAATAAGTCTATAAGAGAGTGCTGGGTGATAGATCAAGTAATGTTCATCAAACTTTATATTTCCCCTTACTCCACAGTATGAAAACAAAACATTTATATGGAGGTTAGGCAAAAGGTCTATAGGGCCCAAACATCACCCCCCTTGGAATACATTAACACCAGAACACAGGGCATAACTATCAAGAACGCACAGAAAGTGTTACAACTTGTAACACTTGTACACATTTCTTGTTAGACTAAAATCAAGTCCCATCCTTGTTCACTGTAGTTGTCTGGCGATCTTTGCTTGCATTGTTAGTAAGGTCTCTACCAGGAAACAGGAACCATTTTTTGACAGCAAGGTCAGTAATATTACTATACAAAACCACATGTGCTTATGTGTAGGCCTGGATGTTTATGTTTTGTCTAGAGTGACCCTGACAACTCTGCAGTTCTTTCATAATAGCAATGCCCCTAGTAATTTTAACACTAGGTATGGTAGTGCAATAACATGATTTTGTCCACACGTGGAGTATAATGTTACCTCTTAAATTTAGAAGTTTTCTTTGTATGACTACTAAAAAATTATTCTTTTTTTTCCTTTGATTGCCACTTCATTATTTTAGGAACTATTGTGTATGGTGACATTTGTGTGTGTGTGTGGTTTTGCATTATGTCTTGTGTGTGTGAATTGGAATTAAATGTTAATGGTAAAAAATTTGGTACAATAAAAATTAAAAAATGTTTCAAAATGTGGGTATGACACAAACAATAAATGTACAGGTTGGGGGGTGAGTTCCTCAACTTGGGAGGAAGTATGGTTGTACCACTTATAATTCCTCATTTTCAGGCTCTTTTTCATTTTCCAGTGACCCCCTTTTAGGACCATTTCCTGTTCCAGAGACCCTACTTTTCCATGTCCAAAGCCACATTCTACTATCACCAATTTTCCTTCAAACCCCCTCAAAAGTAGCTGGGATTGAGGGAGATCGCAGCTTATTTTCCTTAATTTTCTGAGCAACCGTAGGTTTCGGAGACCCCATTTTTGGGCATCAAATCAGCCCCCCCCCCCCTGTAACAGGTTTATTATTGTCGATTCGCGTTGATACGTTGTCCCCCTGGAGTTTGGGACCTATTCAATTGAGTCGGAGAGGGAAAATGAGAATTCAAATGCACGTGCCAACCCGGATTATTTTGGAGGACACTCCGGTCATATACCCCTCACCTGCCACTAAAATACAATTTCATTCATGTATGGTAACGGCACAATAGTGTATTTCAGGCACTGACATTCCTCACAATAACATGATTAACAGAATCCCTGCGCCATTGATTTTTCACCTCTGCAAAAATGGTACGGGATCACATATCATATGAATCGAGTATAAGAAAAAGCCGAAAGCCAAAATTTGAAAAAAAAAGGACCACAGATTGCAGGAGAATCCTGTACTGACCCAAAATTTTGTAAGTACTTTTGGTTTGACAGGCTCAGTGAATAATACTTGGTTGACAGGTGTGAAAGTTTTCCTTTATTAAATGGTTGGATTGGTGGTGAGGTGTGGCTGCAGGAAGGGGAATGCTATGTAAATGCAATTTAGCTTTATTAACATAGATCAGGGTTTAATAACTCTGACCATTCTGACCATAAATATCAGGTCAACAGCGGAATTGGTAGTTTTACTCTACAATTTCTGGAATTGAAACTTGGGAAGATGTTCAAATGGAATAAAATTTTTTCATTTTCTTCCAAAGTTGGAATAAAGTTGAGAATCATCAGTTAATGAGTACTAGCAAAATAATTTCTGTTACTACTCTCCCTGGCCTGGGCATACACCAGCAGCCCTTCCTAAGCCTCAATGTTCATCTATATTTTACTGTTTATTCCTGTATACCATCGTACCTTACGCTAAATTGTGCAAAAATAAAGGTTTTTTATAAACCTATATTAGTTAAGTCTTGTAGCGTTTGCTGCCCCTGGTTGATTGCATACTGAAATCAGTGGTGCCAAGGACAAAGTCAGTATTCCATGGTGTGATGAGTTGAGGGTGGTGAATGGGTGGGGGTAGTCAGGAGGGTAATTGATGATACAAGGTCTCCATGGGTGAGTGATGGTTGGTTGATCAGTGGTTGATGGAATAGTTGCATCAGCAGGGGATTCCAGTTTGTTGCCAGTAGTAATAGTAGGCCACATGCATTTAATTTGGAGCCAGTTTACTGTATTTTGTTGTTGTTTTTCTTTTATTTAACTGAGAGATTTGCTTTTTAAGAAAAAAACAGATGATAAATTTTCAAGTTTATAATATATCCAAGTGATCCAAAATCAATATTTTTGTGGGATAAACTAATATTGGACCTTCAAGTATGATTTTCAACTGTCTTGACTTTGCATTTAGCCATTTGAGCACTGTTCTGGGAAGCCCTTTTCAATTTTTTTTTTAAATTAAAATAAAAAGTGATTTTTACATTTAGTTTTTGGACTAGCGACTGGAACAAACTTGATTTTTGTGGGCCTTAACATGAACACTTTCATACGTGGCTATGAGGCCTATATCCCAAACCTCCTTTTCGGAAAAAGGACTACATACCTGACGATCCACCGCAAAAAAGGTGGTATCGTTTAATTTTTCTTGTTCGATCTGGGGCATATCACCCCAAAACAAAACGGGTCCTCTCCGTGATTTTTGAAAAGTGGAAACACTGCAGGTTAAGGTACGTTAGGAAAATGGAATTGCACTTATTTTTTTTCACCTCATTGCACAACTTAACACCACACTTCTGGAGTAAGCCACAGCATCCTTGATGCTCTCGTTATATTCTGCCCTATTGCACAGCCCTTAAACTTTTTTTTCAAGAAGCCCTTTTCTTGTTCTTTTCTGTTTTTTTGACGCCCCTTTAATTTGTTTTCTAATCCCTTGTGCCTTTCAGTTGCTGTGTTTCCCACACTCCTTTCCTTCCTATTTTTTTCAATTTCAGAGCCTTTTTTTTCCTTTTCCTTTTCGTTTTGATGTCACCTTATTATTCCCTTTTAAATTCCTTTGCTATCTTTGCATACTTCCTTAAACTCCTTTTTCCTTTTCGTTTTTTTTTCCATTTATTTTCGCTATTTGCTATTCCCAGTGTAACTCCCCCGGTCCCACCTTTAATTTTTCGCTATCTTCTCCAATTCCTTTGCTATTTTAAGCGCCCCTTTAATTAAACTTTTTCTCAAACCTTGTTCCTTGTGGCACCACCTTTCTCCTCTGTTATCTTTCCTCATTCTCATTTTTGCTGCACTTTTTTGTTTGTTTAGGTTTCAACTTTTCTTTCCAATTGATTTCCAAACCACCCTTTGGCTTGCTTCTCTATTATTTTGCTTTTTCTTACTATGCTTTTTGGCGCCCCTTCCTTACTATTTTTATACGTTCTCTTTTCTCATTTTGTTGTCAACATTGTTTATTCGGATTTCCTTTTAATAATTTAATCCCAATTTTTCGCCCTAATTTTTGCACTTCTTCTCTTTCCTTACAGTTATTCATTTTCGCCACTAAGTTTTTCTATCTCTTTCCCCTTTAATTGTCCTCTTCCTTCCTTTTTATTTTTTAATTTTTTTCTTTTCCTTTCCTTTTCATTCCATCTGTAATTTTTCTTTTTTTCCTCCCCTTTCCTCCTTTCCTCTTCCCCCTTTCCTTTCTCACTTTTCTTCTCTCCCTTTCCTTTTCTGTTTTTTTCCTTCTTTTTGGCGCCGGGGGGGGGGGGGGGCCAGTGCCCCCCATGCCCCCAAAGATACGCCACTGATTTACAGTTTGCACTTTAGGACCCATTAGCCTCATTTCATGGTCAAAGGTCCATGTGAGGGTCAAGTTGTAAGATAGCTGGGCAGCCCACAACTTATATTCTTTGAATAAACAGCGCGAAAGCCAAGACCACAAATTTCGAATAGAATTGATTGAAATGGGAAAGTTCCCTTCTATGGATATCAAACCATGCCAGCTACCAATGAGACTGCTAAGATTGTGGACTGAATAATGATTTGTGGGTACAGGTAGAATTGACACTTGAGTTTTTTTTAAAAAAAAAAAAAAAGAAAAATTTTTTAAAATTTAAGTTTTAAAATTAATGATGTGTTTAAATATAATTAATTTCATTACAACTGTTTAAGTTATGGCCTCTTTCTTTCTTCCACTTAAAATAATGATATATTACTGGGTTTGATTTGGCATTCAGAGAGTACGGGCTTAAAAAATACATACTTTATTGTTATATTTAACATTATAATGTACTGTACCTGAAATCCACCAATCGACATCTCCTTGTGGCCCTTCCCTTAATTCCTTTCATCAACCCTGGTAGAATTCTGTAAAGGTTATAACACTTATAATTTTAGATGGCTTCTTACATGGCCGTGTCATTTAGGAGCCATCCTCAAAAATCACAGGCTGGTTGCACTCAATTTAGTGATTTTTTATGCAGATTCTGAATAGGACATAAAATGTTTAATCTCTAGTGGCAAAAATTTGCCTGTAAGGAAAAGGTTAACATTAATTTCCATAACTTTGTGCTGTAATGAGTACCAAAACCTTTTCAATCCACCACAACCTGCGGCCGTGCATACTTTAAAGAAAACCCCCAACCAAATCCAGTAAAGAATGCATGACCCATTTCAAATATTTATTGCAAGATTACCACATTGAATTATTTGTTAAATACTCCATTGAGTACACCGGTGTGCTCTATTTAAATGTATGGTGTTTATTTTGAGTAATGAATCGTATTGGATGAGCATATCCTTACAGATTTGGTTAAAAATTGGCAGTGAATCTGCACAAAGGAACTAATAAATTTTGAGCTTTGTTGCTAAACTCAGCCAGTTTTACATTAAGTTGTTCAAATCACAACACATAAAAGCGAAGCCATGTTAACATTCAGTGAACAGTTTTGACATTTTTGGTCACCACAATATTGTTGTGGAGGGCCATGTGATCATACATATGCATGTTCTCAATGGATGATTGCCTACACCGGTGGAGAGAAAATCAATTAATCCACTCTGTCTCACCTGATTCATCAAGTGTTGTGCGTCCAAATTTAGGGTGATAGACATGAGGTCATGTATACTTTTGGACAGGTTTAGGCCCCTGAAACTCGATTATAGTTTCTCGTCCCCCCCGCCCGCGTTATGATTTATGGGCCCGTTAGCGTCCGAAAATCTGAAAATAATGTCATCATTTTGAAAAATTCTGTTCAAGCATAACCTTTTCATTCCGATTTTGGAATATTGTAGGAAACCCGGTCCTCCCGGAGTCTCGGAATGGGTCTCACCTCACCAATTTGTTTCGTATTTTCGTCGATCCCCTGTAGTGTTCATTTCACTGTAAAAATACGCATGTAGCCAAAAATGAATAATGAAGTTCCCTTCATTATGGCTTGAAAAAAATTTGACGAGAAACTCATAATTGAGTTTCAAGGGCCTTATGAATATTAATGAGCTCTTTTGCATATTTCAATAACAAAGTCAGTTGTGGAGGACATTTAAAGGGACAACCAGCGATTTGCTGATCCGAAAGATAAAAAAAATCATAATAAAAATTGTATTTTTGTTTTTTGTTACTGGCATATATTGCTAACATATTCCTGTAGTGGTTGGCCTTGAATCCCATGTATTAAAGACAAGGCAGTACTTTTTATCTGATTTTGTATTTCTATACGTGCGTATCAAAATTCTGACTTGAGATCAAAAGCCTTTCCATGTGAATATCCGAGACTTATAAGCGTAATATTGTACACTAATGGGCCTGTACAGTTTGACCACAATACAAATATTATTGATCTTTGTTTATTTCTGTACTGGTGTAAAAGCACAAGTTTTGTCCCTCAGAAAACATGTGAAAAATGCAAATGCTGAAATGCGGGATTTTTTCAACTAATTCTTTTTATTGTATTTTTGGCACTTTTTTTTTCATTTTTTTTTCTGAAAATTTTTCCAACAAAAAAATTCAGTGAGCCACCCTAAAAAAAATGCGCTAAAAGACCAAGTGCACGAGGTCTTCTGAGACAATTTTTTTTTCTTCTGGCTTCAACGTACATGTCAAGAAGAATGCACAATATATTATTTAAAAGGGGCCTAACATGATCTCATCCCCATCCGCTTGCCTATAAGTTGAAATTTCTTATCAATCTGAACTGTTGGCCTAAGTTTGTCTCATCTTAAGTTGAAGGTGCGTCACTGCGGACTTTTTATGTTGCGTAGCCATGAATCGCGCGCGATATGCTTTGGAATCATGACATGATACGCACACGCGAATAAAGGGCGTCACGATCGAGACGCTAGTGGGAATGCAAAGACTCCTAATGCGTTCACCTTCAACTTGAGGTGAGACAAAGTATACAATTTGGTATGTTTTATCTTGTATGCAGATTCTGGCCTCTTTGCAAGGAATTAGAGTTGGTGTATAGACATGACAAATTAGGCCTATGGAGCACATGTTATAACAATCCTGCTCATTTGCAAAAACAACCAAGTCATATTTTTAGAAGTAGGTTTTTAGGATATCTGTTGAACCATAAACAAAATGACAGTGTTTGGTGGGTGTTAGATCAACAAAATGCACCATGACAAGTGTAGAATGAATGCTAGTAAAATGCAATTATATCAAGTAATTATAAAAATAATGTACTTAGGTGCATTATTTGTTGAATTCTAGCACCTTTTCTATTTGTTTTTGGTTCACTAGACTTTCTTGTGGAAGTTTATTTCCCCAGTTTTCATTTGATGTCCATCTTGCAGTTTGATATTATGGCAATGCTTGTATCATAATGTTCCATTGGCCACTGGGTAGCATTTTCATCTTTTGGTAATATTTTTGTTTTTGGGTCACAACAAATTAACAGAAGTTGGTACTTAGAGGTACTTTTTGTGGGCCGCCAGCTAAGCTTGCAGGACCACTTAGCAATCCGTTGTGCGTGTGGGATGTAATGTGTGTATGTGTGTATGTGTGTTTGTGTGTGTCAAATTGTTAAGTTTTTTTTACATTGACCTCAATTGAAATGGGCTAAAAATGAAAATCTAAATTGAAAACTTGAAGTTCAATTGGAACCAACTTTTGTCATAGGTGCCATTCGACCCCCACCTCATATGTTATGAGATCAAAGGTCAACGGTGCCAGGGTCAAAGGTCTGGGCGGCCACAGCTTATATTCTTTGAATATACGAGCGCGAAAGCCGAAACCCGCGAAAATTCTAGTTCCACTTGTTCTCAAAATAACTCTTTAAACATGATTAGGTAATTCCATGTGGTTTTTTTTGTGAACTTGGATTTGAGCAGAAAAGTGGGTTCAAATGCCCAGACCATAATAATATTTTTGGGTATCAATTTCATTAACTTTGGTATCTTTTGGGGTCAGCTTTCAGAATGCTTGCTGCACATTACCACCCAAACCAAATCAAGAACTGCCCTGGGATGGTGCGAAACTTCCGAGCCATTCATGCGCGGATCCAGTGAGGGGGCTCGCGCCCCCTGTAACACGCAAAACAGCCCATTTTGGACAAGTTAAGCTTTTCCACAGCCCCCCCCCCCCCCCCCTCGGGAATTTTGACGTTTTTCAAATCCTGTATCCGCCCCTGCATATGAACATACATTTGATTCTCCTCTTGCAATTTTGACATTAATTCAAAAGGATGTATCATTAATGATGAACCCTCATATCAGCAAATAAAATAATTCTGGTGAGGCCTTAAATAAGTTCCCCTCTAAGTTTTTACAATATATACATGCAGCAATAGGCCTTAAGGGTTTATAATGTCACAGTTTGGGGTTACATTTAAAAATGAAAGTAAGCATCCATAAAAGGTGACTAATAAATGTTGCTTTGTTTAGCTTTTCTTTACTTGTCCATGGACACTTGTAATGATAAGGCAGCCTGACCGTTTCATATCAGAGTGAATTCGCACATACATATATTAACTTAGAGTGAACATTAAGTCATTGTTAGGGTTACATTAGTATTCTGATAGATACAGCTAGCCTGGGGACAATCAATTAGTGCCTCCCAGATAACATATACATTTTGAAAAATGACTCAAAACAATTTGCAGACACAAGTTGTACTGACAAAGGGTATTTTGTTGGGTAGGTTGGGTGGGGATGGGATGAAATAGGAGTGATAACTGGGAAGATCCATTGATAATCCTCTAAGGCATGGCAAAGGATAGGTCACACACTGCTTTGTGTCATCAGTATCAAATTATGTTTTAGTGTAAATAAGATGATGCATCAAAGAATTGAAACAAAATGATTTGAATGATGAAGTGTACTGAAACTGAATTGAATAAAATAGAAAATGCTGTGGAAGCCATTAATTTGAATTGAAATTACTTTCAAAGCAGATGGTTGATAACACAACCAGGGATCTTGAAACAAAAATATTAAGTATATGAAATTAAAGGGATTCAAACATGTCACCGAGTGGTTCATCACAAATCAACAATGATACATCCATGCGTCCACATATTTTTTATCAATATGCGGAGGCATCGGATGTAGTTGTTGACTTGTGATGAACCACTCTGTATCATGTTTGAATCCCCTTCAACAATGAAAATCTTTATGAAAACTTATTAATATCATGTATAGAGGAACATAAGTATTCTCACTATAATACTAAAATGTTCCCAGTTTGACAGAAATCTGTCATCAGGCGCGGATCTAGGGAGGGGGCGCGCGTGCCTCCCAGTAATTTCTGCAAAATCTTGCAAAATCAGCCCATTTTGGACAAGTTTAGCCTTTCAGCCCCCGGTAATTTTGACGTTTTTCAAATCCTGGATCCGCCCCTGCTCATAATATATTTTAGAAAATTCTAAAGGAAAATGATAGTTTTGGCATGTTTGTTGCTTTGCAGTTTGCACCTCGAGCGCTTACGCATATTCAAGAGTTCCAAACGTGACAAACAGTGTGTCAACTTAAGCGCACTGCGTAAACGCACTTCTGTGAACACTGCACTGGGCATGACGCACTAATTTGCATATCAACTGTGGGTTGATAATGAATCAAAAACTACAGTCTCAATCACGATCCCCCCTGCCCTTGGTATTGGGACAAAGACATACCACATGACCATAGGGACACTGCTTGTGTGGATACCAGTGAACCAAGCACTAAGTGTTAGAAGTCTTTAATTCCTAGTGTTTTAAGTGGCTGTACTAATATATACCCACTGGCGTACCTGGGGGGAGGCTTTGGGGCTAAAGCCCCCCTCAAAGTTCTCAAGAAAAAAGAGGAAGGAAGAAAGAGGAAGGGAGAAAGAAAAAAGAGGAAAAGAGAAGAAGAAAAGAAGAAGAAAAAGAAGAGGAACATGGTACATTTAATTTTTTTCATGCAAATGCGGATCAAAAAAGTGTCGGAAGAAGTACGCAAGGAAAGGCGTTTTCAGGTCTTGAAAACCCTAAAACCTCAGGAGCTTACGGGGGCTCTGCCCCCTGGACCCCCGTCGGGGCGTTGCCCCTGGACCCCACCAGTGGCCCTAAGGCGGGCCCCTGGTCCCCACCCATTAGTCGCTCCGCTTGCTTCGCTCTCTTCGCTCTCATGGTTAGATCATCTTTACTCCAGCCCCCCTCAATAAAATCTCCTGGGCACGCCTATGATACCGGTATATAGATTGAAGGACTGGGTCTAAATGCATGATTCTAGCAGAACCTATGACTTAGTTAAACTCAAATAATACACTCAGGCATCAAATAAGTGATACATTGCCAAGTAAATGGAGTGTATATAGTGTAAAGACTCAAACTAACCAGCATACATTAAAGTCAATTAAAGATGAAATTAAAGATGTAATTATGTATACACTACAATTCAGCCGAGTCATAGTTTCAACCGGGTGTTTGACAAAAATTGGGGGCGCTTCTTTCTGGATATGTCCTCATGTCTCTTTAAGGTCCTTGGGTAGTGCCCCACAAGTTACCCCTCTCAAAAGTGGGGTCAAAGGTCATCTAGAGGGCATTAGAAGTCATTGCCCCAAAATGGTCAGAATTATCAAATTGCTTGGTGTATCCACAGGTGTCAAGCAATTTTCATAACACTTGGATAACATTTTTCTTGGGTAGTGTACCACATGTCCCCTTGAGTACTTTGTAAAATTAATATTGTTATTCAAAATGGAGCACATTTTTGCTTATAACATTCAAACCAAACATCCTTTAGCCCTAAGATTCCAGAGGGTAAATGAGAAAAATAGTAGCTTTCTTCAGATACCAAAATTTTGACCCCTTGGGATAAAATCTGGGGATGCCACTAATTTGTTTCATATCATCTTTACACAGCAAAAACCGCAGTTTGTCCACGTCCATTTGCAGTAGAATTTTTGAAATTCTGATGTTATTAAATGAGAATCAATAAATTATATCTCTAAGTTTTTGAAGATGTCTTAATATGCCTTAAAATTTATAAATCAAACTTTCAATCAAAAGTTAAGAACAAGTGGGTCTTTTCATCCTATTATTTTGTTCATAACATCTTATGCCAAAATCTCAAACGATTCAGCGGACGTGTATAACCTCCGAGAATGACAGATCACAGTGTTTCGCCATATTATTCCGACTTGTCACTGGCCGACCCAGTCCTCTCACCAAATATTATTTTATACCCTGCTGGTATTGGTTTTTGTTTGCATTATGACATCATTTCAAATTTCACACATTTTTATTTATGTGCCTTCATCGCGGCTGACCAGTTTTACAACAACGGGTACAGAAACTCTCGCCTTTAAGAAAGAGGCCGGCCGTTGTCGGAAACATGCAAGTTTGGTTTTTGAGGGCAAATCGTTGTGGTGTTTAGGTGTGGAGACTGATTAGCTGGTTGTTGATTGCAGGAATCAGACTGGCCAATCTGGTTGGAAATAGTTCTCAAGACATATTACAAATTGCAAAGATTAGATGTGTGTAGGCATGGCTTCGAATTTGCAATTTTAAAATACAGCACGTACTTCCAAAATTTACATTCACAGGGTAAAGTTTACATGCCAGGGCTAAATAACCATGGATTGGTGCGACCTTTAACCTTTATTCATATCTGACTCTGGTACGTTTAGACATTGACAGTTGCTCAAATTTTTATCATTTCAGCATTCAATGACGTTCTTCTTTCTACGAATAAGCTAAAATTGCATAGTTTATGAATTTTAACAAAGTTTGAAATTTACATGCACACATGCATGCAGGATACAAAGTTACATGCATAAGAGATACAGGAAATCATGCATCTGTGCATGTGTGCACCTGGGTAATTCGAAGCCTGTGTTAGGATGTAATTTTCAAGGCGAACAATGGCTGACCGCCTTTTCCTTTATTAAAGCCGCTATCAGTGAGTTACTCCCGAAGATCAAAAACCTGAAATTTGCAGGAATAGCTTAAGGGTAAAGTCTGGAGAAATCGAGTACGTTACTTCTGTTCAAACCGAAAAATTGACAAAAAGGGGAAAACTGAGTGTCAAAGATACGACTCTTCTCCCTCAAATTACGTGTTGTAGTAAGTGTCCCGAACGTACACTAATGACTAAAATGTCCGATTTTGTCCTTATTAGGTTGCTAATTCTGGTCCTATCATTTGCAGGGTATGTTAGGACACCTATACTTGTTACATACAAGCAAAAATATGATTTTTGATGATTTTTTTGGTTTTCTGATTTAGCAAATCACTGATAGTGCCTTTAAGAGAAGTGTTTTTTCAATGGCATTTTTTGGAATGCTTGTAAGTTGTAATTCAAAATGCACACACAGTCAAACAATTTTTAACCAACTATCAAAAATGAACTGAGAGTAATATTAATTCTTTTAATGGTAAATTCTATTGACCCCAAATGTGAGTGTGCATGGTAAGGTGTTACTCTTTTCAATTGTATCAGGCAAGGTGTTTCAGTTGAGTTGATTTCCCACAAATTTTGCCATATTCTTCTACGCCAAATAGCGTAAGCTACCTTGACTGTGGCATCCTTGCCCTTAGACTCATATCAACATGGGGGGGGGAGAGTTTGCTTGGCCTGAAAATAACTTGGGGTTTGCTCCTTTTGCACCAGAAATGTAATAATAAAACCAAAGTGCAAGTACTATTGAATTTTATTTACCTTTCCCAGTCCTGGAGATGGCCAGCACACATAAGCATTAAAACAACAAAAAAATACATCGGTCCTCAGACCGCTTGTGTCGCCTGCTGTCGCGGTTTGTGAATGATAGGTCTCACATGACCTTTTGACCTTGATATATGACCTTTGACCTCATAAATAAGGTTTGCATGTAAACTCCATAAACCACAGATTTCTATTTATAACACTAGATAGCGAACGCCAGCTCAAAAGCCGTGATAACCATCTTTTCCCGCAGTGCGTACTTATTTCCATAGCGTGGTGTACCAATTTATTCATATATTCCCTGATTTCCATAGCGTGGTGTACCAATTTATTCATATATTCAGCATTTGCATAGAACGATGTACCGTTTCCAGGCCAACAGGTTACGGCGCATTCGCGTACATGTTTCGAATGGATGACCGTAATGAATATTTATAATTTTCAAAACACGGTTACGGTGGCCGCCTATTCTTCAACATGAGCGTACGACATCTCCTTTTATTCTGTATCTATGCCATAAATCAAGTTTGGTTCCAATCAACTTTTCAAATGAGGTCAATTTTACATTTTCATCCGGGGGGGCTGGCCAAGATAGCGTCGTTTTTGCCGTTCCCATAGGTTTAGCACGTAATCACTAAAACTTGACAAATATTCTAAAGTCGAAAATATGTTTAATATCAATATTTTTCCACTCATAATCCGTTGGAGTTGAAGAATCAACTCCAGTGTAAGTATTTTTTTTTGTATGAATAACGGTACAAACAGGATGCATTTTGAACGAGGCTCGCTTCGCTTGACCCCATGTTCAATCGCAGGGTCACCGCTATTTATAGCTGCGGACGGGGCTGCGGACCATGTACCAGGTAGCCTATGCACCACCGTAGAATGATTCGTTGACCTGCATGTAGCAATCCTCTCATGTCCGGTCTTTAAAAAAAGATTTGATGATAGTTTTGCAGCACAATTATGCACCACCGACTAAAGCAATGCAATTTAGATCGGCCGCGGCTCCGTACGGGAATTCCCACTCGCCACTCACTGATCTATTTATAAACGCGCACAGTGACTTCAACTTTCGGTCACTGTTCAGGCTCGTCCAATGACTCGTTCGGCAGTTTTGCACTATGAATGAACCTTGGCCGCCACCGCCTGTTTTCATCTTACAACTTGACCTCACATGACCTTTGACCTTGGTATGTGACCTTTGACCTCATCAACAAATGGGGGATGCCATGTTGCACCTGTGACCCAAGTTTGGTTTAAATCCATCGAAGTATGTTGATATTATAGGCAAATGTTAACCCTTTTTCACGACAACAGACATCAACAACAGACATCAACAACAACAGACAACAACAGTGGACAAAGTGATCCCTATGTATCTTTCCTGCCTTAAGGCAGGAGATACAACAACATGAGCACTTCACCAGATTCAAACTGGCAACCTCTGCACCACCAGCACCGTGCTCTAACCAATCAAGCTAAACAAGCCAGGGTTGGTAGAAGAGTGATAGATGTTATCTATTGGTATTAAGTCCAAGATATGTGTCACCTTTTGAGGGGAACCATCAGAACAATACTTATTTACACAGTTACATTGATTTGAAATTTTAAAGGGCCATGGTCCGTTCCCTAATAGCGTTGTCCCCAGATTTCATCCCAAGGGGTCAAAATTTGAGTATCTGAAAGTTTTTGTGATACCAAGTTCAGTAATGTGAGCCTTGGGGATGAAGCTGATGATCACTCAGCATACCTTTAGACATGACATTAATCCTGAGAATTGCCCTACACTTACAAACTAAAACAAGCAAAAAATAAGGTAAAAAGTACATTCCAAGAATGCTTTTCAAAAGGATAGAAATGTGGAATCTTGGAGTTCACTGGCTATGGTTGAAATGTACTTTTTCATGAAAAGTACCCTTGTAAAATTACATTCCAAGTACAGATCACATGCATTTTCTGTGTACTTTTATTGGTCTGTTTTTTTTTCTTAACCAGAGAAAGAAAATAAGGAAAAGGATGAAGAATAGGAAGTCATATCTTAAAGGGGGATCCCAAAAACTCGATATCTAAAGTTTCACGCTGATATTTCAATCTGTTATGATATGGGAGCAAAAAACGTCATTTTGTAAGTCCCATTGAAAACTGTGTAAGGATAATATTGGTCGACCAAAATAGGGCACGTTTTTGCTCATAACATCCAAACCAAACATCCTTTAGCCCTACGATTTCACAGGGTAAATGAGAAAAATAGTAGCTTTCTTTTGACATTTATAGAATTTTGACCACTTCCAGTAAATTCTGGGGTCCCTGGGGACAAGGCTATTGCGATCAGGCCATGGACCTTTAATTTCAACTTGTTTTTGCCATCATGCCCCCACAGAACTAAAATGTTTAGATATGCCACAGCATCCAGAGAGAAAATGTAAATTCCAGTGGCGTAAATTTCTTTTTGACATTGGGGGATGGAGTTGATGAAAATTGATGAATGAAACAGGGTTTGCTGAAAAGATCCATTACTAACACATGTGCGCGCGAAGCGCGCTAAAAATTTTGCCATTTAGTAGTTAAAATCGCTAAATGCAATTGTAATTAGAACAAAATGCGTGCGAAGCGCGCAAAAATTTACCATTTTTGAACTATTATGGTAAAATATGAGGTTATTTTTGGTCAAAAACACACGGACGGGCATCAACATTGGGGGGATGATCGTATTGACCATCCCCCCTCATCAAAATATTGGGGGGATATATTCCCCCCATCCCTCCGGGATTTACGCCTATGGTAAATTTAAAGGCTGACTCAGAGATTTCAAAATAATTATTGTGTAGTAATTTGTAGAACTAAAGATAGTCGCCTAAATTGCTCAATTAAAGGTAGAGATGAATCAGATTTTCCTAGTATAACACATTTCCTACACAGTATAACAGTCTCATAGGATAAGTATAACAAAAAATCTGGCTTTTTATAACAAAGTTGTGATCTTCTATGAAGGACTTCAATTTGAGCTTAGTTATTTCACACAGTGATTAGTATATGGACAAGCATTACATGTACGCATATGCAAAAAACACAATTTGTTTGAAAATTGAGTGTGCCCTCATCCGGAAGTCTCTGAGTCAGCCTTTAAACTCTCTGGCCATAAAGAAGCATGCACACATACTTCATATTGTCTTGTGTACAGTGGGATGCACAAAGAGGGACTGGGAGCCATCCACCCACCTTTGTCGGTCAGTCGGGGGAAGTAGTCAGCAGGAATTAGGCGAGTTGGGGTTATTCATGAGAAAAGCACTCAGGTGAAATTAGCGCATCAGTCCACACTTTTCATCATACTTATCAAACTGTAGTGGTGTAATTTTTACCCTCTGAAGTGAACAAAAGAGTGGAACTCTTGTAAACCACTCCGAAATGAGTGGCTTGTACTTAAAAAGAGTGAATTTGCACTCAAAAAGAGTGAAAATTGCTCCAAAAAAGGTGGATTTCCACTCGTTTCAAGAGTTAAATGAAAGACAACATGAAAACGTGTGGAAATCCACTCTTTTTGGAGTGAATTTCACTCTTTTTGAGTGCAAATTTGCTCTTTTTAAGTACAAACCACTCATTTTGGAGTGGTTTACAAGCATTTTACTCTTTTTGGGAGTGAAATTTTTACTCGTTTATATTTGCACCAAAGATGTGAATACATTCAACCTCCATTCATAGTGTGCAAGGCAACTGAACTCTTCAACCACCGATTCTTACAAATTGGTGAAGATGATCTCATTTTGACACAAGTACATACTTGGATCAATTTGAGGTATTATTATTGCAAAATTTGAGCTGCTAGTTAAAATTTCTTGAAAAATAAGCTGATTGACAGTGTTTAAAACTGAAGAACTTGTCAAATTTCGTCCCAAATTCTGGGATCACCTTTTGATATACAGTAACATTTATGTATACAGTACATGTTTTATTTAGCAGAAATGTCATCACCAGGAAGTATCATTGGTATTTATGATATTTGTTTAACCTCTCAGGTGCCAGAGGACATGGATTTAGACTTGATGAAAAGCAGCCGCATTGTCTGAAAACATGCCATGTATCACGTATCTCAATGCTTTCAACAGTCTTTGGGGTTATCTGATTTTTTGTAAATCTGTTTCAAATTTCAATTACATTAAAAAAAACATTCAAGAAAAAAAAATCAAACTTTGATTTGATTTTGGTTTTGGGGTTAAAAATCATAAACTTCGGCTTTAAATGTTTCTGTAAAGTGCATGTTCGATCGTTTGGAACCCCCCTGATTACAGGAAAAAAGAACGTATTTTTCTAATTGTCGTCCTGAAATTTGACCTCACATCCATTTCTTTTACAGATATAAACAAAAAACCATCGTTTTAGTGCGTTAACATCAATATTAGCACAGTATGAATAGGGCTTTGCAACATGCATTTATTGGTCTACCATCCAAAAACCGCAATGTGTTTCCCCGGTACTTGATGGGTGTATGTGCAACTAGTGCCAGGCCCCGGGCTCTTATATCAAGTAGGAACACAATACCATACATCGGAACAACCACCTTAAGTGGCATTCTGACTTGGGGTTTTCAAGAGTAATATATCGGTTGGCCAGGTTAACTCATCCAAGGTTGACTCTCTTTAGGTAAAGGTTGGTGAAATTCTTCATAATGATTACTGTCAATTAAAAGTATAAACCAAAACTGAGATTGTGTTGCAAAATCTGGCTTATAAACATGCATGTCTTTCAAGTATTCTTTATATATGGAAGCATCTGTCATTTCAGCCACATAAACGGTCATAACTTTTTGTGTTTTGTGACAGCTGTTCCAATGGTGTTTTGGTGTAAGCCCATCAAAAAATTCATCATGATATTGGGGATAAAGGGCTACCTTTTGTTTTTGAATAACCTTGTTTTTAAAGTCTACCAGGTCATTTTGGGTGAAAATGAATATGTTACTATTACAAAAAAAAATGGCAACTTTTTATTTTTTTCTTATGTGTTTTTGTGTTTTATTAAAAAAAATCTTGGTCTTTTTTTTTTTTTCAAAAGATTCAAATTTATTTTCATTCATACATAAAAAACTTAAAACATACACACATAAATGAATGAGGAAAATGTCAAACGGCTAAAGGCCTGAAACGACATTCACCTGAAATTAACAATGTTGCCTACAAAAAACAAAAGACGATACATCATGGTTAACACATACAAAACAATTACAACACCAAACACAGGAGCCAGTTAGTAAAAAATTTTGCAAAGAAAACATCAAATGTGATGCCACATGAAAATTGTAGTCCGAGGGTAAAACGATCCTAACAATAACTAAAACCATAATTTGACAAAAGTTGATCTTAATTTGTGATCTGAAGATTTTAATTGATTTGGCATTCTAATAGTTTGTTAATGAATTCCATGTTTTTGGGCCTGCTACTCTAATTGATTTACTTGCAAGGTAGTTTTGGTTCGACAGATCATGTCATTATGGGAGGATTATTTCTTGTCTGGTATCCATGTACTATTCTCTGGCTTGTAAAATAACCTTTGAGCTTTTGGTAATTGCTTTTGTAAAGTGCTTATACATGAAGGGTACTCACTTCAATGTCAAAGGTATCATGAACATTAAGTACCTTGTACTTCTTTAAGAGAGGTGCTGAGTGGCTCAATACTGAATATTTGAGATTATTCTCAGTGCCTTTTTTTGGAGTTAATATATTTGTCTAAGTACAGTTATAAGTATTCCCCATTGCTAGTACCGTAGTTTTGTAGGGAAGTATCAGCGTACAGTTATAACGAATACATAACCCTTTCAGGAACGAAATGTTTTAGTTTATTACTTACTCCTATTCTCTTGAAAAATATTTTTAGAAGTTTTCAATATGCTTTTTCCAGGAGATTTTCATCAATGTCACCTCATAGAATTTTGTATCATTACTAGTTTGTGCTAGTATCGTCTAAAATAAATGTTTCCATTTTCCACAATCATAATTACAAGTAGTTTTACGATTTGTACCAAGAATCATGTAATTTGTCTTGCTCGCATTAACCGAAGAGTTGTTTGCTTTAAACCAATTGCCTGACCACTGCCAACTCGTTATTTATTAAATCCAATTTGGAACAAATTTTTTGTGTGAATAAGTAATTGTCGTATCATCTGCAAAACAAGACGCATGGGAGGATATGGAGTACTTAACATATCATTTTACATATAATATAAAAAAAGTAGGGGCCTAAAATCAACCTGGGGAACACCACAATAATTCTTTACAGTATGATTTACAAGAGTGTAATACACATATTGTTCCTGTTATACAAATTAATTTAAAAACCATTTTAAAACAAGCAACTCGAAAGCCATAGTGTTCCCAGTTTATACAAATATAATGATTTATTGTATCAAAGGGCTTTTGACAAGTCTAGAAATTACAACAATGGTGTTCATTGTTTTCAACTGATGTACTTAATTTTATCAATCCAATTCAGTATTGCCTATAGGTGGAATGGTTGGATCTAAAATCCCAAATTGTTTGTCATTTAATATGTTGAATTTATTGATATAGTCAAACGTTCTGTTAAACACCAGTCGTCAAGTCTTTTTAAAAACATGGCAAGACAGAAAAACTGGTCTGTAGTTAGAGAAAACTTCGGGGCTATCCTTTTTGTGAATAGGGATTACCGTTGCAATTTTTAGCTCGTTTGGGACTACGCCTGTGACAAAATAGTGATAGAAAGGTTAAACAATTTGGTAAAGGTATGGATATTTCATTCGCTATTCTTTTTACAACTACTTACCAAATTGTCTGGAACAGCACTTGTTCTGGTCAATGTTGTGTATAATTTTTATGGTTTATCACAACAAATTGGTTTCAATACATGCTATTCGTTGATGGAGTCTTTAAACTAATCATAGTATTTTTGCCAGTACACTTTATTTAGAAGCTAAGTTTGGCCCAACATCAACAAGAAATTATTGAATTCATTTGAAAGTGTTGGGGATCAGAAATTACTTCACCCTTTTCATCTTTGAATTGAGTTTGGATATTACTCTTTATTGCTCCGATTGATACTGTTGATTGTTCTCCAAGTTTTTCGTAGGTTTTGCTTTACTGATTCGAATCTCTTTTCATAAATTCCCTTTTGACTCTTCGCAATAAGCTGTTTAACGTATTTCTATAAATTTTAAACTTGTTAAAGCTTTCATCAACATGGTTTCGGTATGTAAACTTTTATACAATTTATTTTTAGTATTGATATCTGAAATAGAACTTTAGTTTCCAGGAGTTGGGCTCGTTTTATATTTACGCTTGATTTTTTTCATCGGGATACACTCGTCATAGAAGTTATTGAATATTCTTATAAAGGATTGTAACTATTATTAACATCTGGGTTATCCAACTTTGCATTCCAGTCTAACGAGACAATTTTTGTTTCAGATTGTCTATATTACAGTATTATGATCCGTTTGTATAAGTAATTATTTTTATCAAGGGTCTTTTTTTTACTCACTGCATAATTGATATCAAAGTCGTTGGTAAGTGGTCACGATATCTGAAATATATTAATTTCAGAATTTACCTCAAAATGATTATTTGTAATAATCTGTTCGGGTATTCGTTGGTTTGTAAAGAGTTGGGATAAAGGAATGGGAATAAAACTAGATTTTAATATTAGTGCGTTGGCCTATGTGACTCACTTTCAGGAAGTCTATAATTAAAATCTCCCATTAGAAACAAATCTTCTTTTAACTTGTATGTTATCAAAATATTGGACCAATGTCTTTTACGAATTTATCAATCCAGTACTGTGAACGTAAAATATACCAACTATTTAATATTGTTTGAGCCATTATTTTCTATTTTCAATGCAAATGATCAAGTTGAGTTAGCTACACACAAATCCGACCTTAATTTGTATTTATTGAGTTGTTAAATATAGCGACATTACACCACCCTTTTTTTTTTTGTCTATCTGCTCTGTTTGTGTATTTCATGGTCTATCCATCTAAATTATAGTAATCTAACGGTTTATTTTTAGGTGTGTTCAGAAAGGCCGATTATTGTGAATACATGATGAGTGAATTTAAACATCTTTAAAATTTCTCGAAGTTTTTATTAATTACTTCTTACATTTATATTAGTAAAGAAAATACGTGATTGTCACCTTTATATTTGCTGCTAAATCATAGGCGTAAATATTGCAGTTTGACTGTAATTAATCTCTGTTGGACATTCATCTTTGGAATATTTTGGAACTAATTGGATTACACATCATCTTATCTATTTCTCTATATTAATATTCAGATGCAGGAATGCTTCTCATATTCATTGAACGGAATAGTATAACGTCACCATCTGCATTTGGTCCTCATCAGGTAGACATTTTTAGACAATGACCTTCGTTTGAGAACAGTTACTACAAGTATATTATAAAGCTTTGGTTTAGTTTTGCCTTACCATTCATCATTTCTGTGTACAAATTGTTTACAGATTTTACATGGAAAATACCTCTTTCTTGCATATTTTTATAACCAAACAATTACATTTTCCTTGGTTTGACATTTATACACCACAAAAAATAAAAAAAGAAAATAAATGCTTAGCAAAAGATGACAAAATGTGCCATTTTTTTAGTTTTTCCCACAACCTTTACTAAAATGGTTTTTTTTGGGGGTTCTCGAAACGCCAATTTTTAAAAATTTGAAATTGATTTGATTCGAAACAGTATTTTTATAGACCCTACATATATTAAAGAAGATAGGACACAAAACAGTCCCATTTGTTGTGACATAATGTAAGCAGAAGATTATATTACAATATTAGCAGCAAAGATTTATACTGGAAAACAATAATAAATGTAATAAAATACAAAGATTAGCCTACATAGCTTTCGACTGAGCTAGCCTTGCGGCTGCCATAAAAACAGGTGTGAACACATAAGGCACGTCTGCAGGTGCTACTTTCCATTATGAGGTGAGGAAAAAATAGTTAAACATGACTGGGCGACATAGAAACCATTATTCTGTTGATTGTGTCCCTTAAAATACTCACGCAAGGTTAATAGTACTGAATTTTTCAGTCACTCGTGTACTGCAGTCACCACTTTAAAAAAATGTATCACCTTGGTTTCATTCATTGAAAAGAGGAGAGAGTTACCAGTTCAAGAAATCATACCCTTTAATCTCATTTTGCATGGAAGAACTCAGCTTCCTACTTCATGCTTCACTTAAAATAATGGTATCACCTTGCTTTCAATCATACGAAAGGTGGATACCTTTTACCCTCGCCCCCTTTAACACTGCTGGTTGCAATTCGATTGAATGCTTTGATGGCCACCAAAACTTTGCAAAACTTAACATCCAGACAGACAGACAGACAGACAGAATGACTGACAGGTTAGTGCCCCCGACTAGGAGGTGACACACAATGTGATCTAATACACTGAAAGTATTCTAAATTGCAAAAAAATTGGTGTCATAACAAGAATTGAGGAGATTGTTTCTGGAAATGTCATTGTATCTCTTAGGTGATATGGTTTATTACCTGGTTGTTTCCACATGGAATTTGTACAATTTCAACCATGAAATTTACTGATTTGAACAAGGAAATTGAACACGGTGCATAGTCTATTACAAAAATACATAATTGACACTCGTGTGGTTATCTGAAGAGATATGTTGTAGAGTTGAAGTTGGATAAGTATTATAATGAATTTTAAGTCTATAGACACCAATCGACTGTGAATTTGATCAATCTACTGTTACTCAGTGTGAAAAGACATGGAGATAGATTAAAATCTATGTGCACCTCACTTTTTAAGGTTCTATTTAGATAAAATAACATAATTCGTAGCTGTCACTGCAGCCCCTACAGTATAAAGACAATTTGAGCTCTTGTAGGGAAAAATATTCCTCACTACAAATTGTACCTTATGTTTCAGAGGGAGTCGGACACGACCTGCTCGATTTGGGCATTGGGATTTCCAATTGGTAATTTGGAGAATGGCTATACGTGCATTTACTATGGCAGTCTCTGTCTCAATTTCATTACAAAATCTCTTAAACCTTAGTGGCATACATCATAGTAATATCATGAAATTTTGGAATAAATTATTGACTTCAAAATCCGTTGAGGTTAGTGGATTAAACCTCGCTGCAAAATAGTATTTATTTCAAATACTGTCCATTAGAGTTAAATATTCTCATTCATTACAAAATTTAAAAAAAGAAAAAACCTAAAAAATTAAAAAAAAATCATTATAATTTTGGAAAATTATTGACTTCAAAATCCTTTGAGGTTAGTGAGATTAAAACCTCCGCTGCAAAATAGTGTTATTTCAAATAATGGTCATTTAGATTTAAATATTCGTGACCAGAAAGAAAAAAAGCCTATCCTTTAGTTAAGACTGTGTGTGACTGTTGATATGTTGTAAGAGCGCCCCCTACTGTTAAGTCTTTGAAAAAGACTAGGCACTCGGGTTAGCTGGAAGTTATGCCTTTTGAATCGCCTGTTGTTGTTTATGGTTGGCAAGTCTACCCTGTTATGTTTAACTCTCAAACAATAGGCCCCAGTGGTATATTATTTGTAAGGCCACTCAAGTGTGATGGTGTAATTACATGCGTGATGCAACTTAAGGGTTAGGAAACTAGGGAGATTTCAGATCATGTTTAGGTACAACGAGAGATTTTGACGCACCCAAATCTTGTGTCCATATAGTAATTTCAAATAGATTAGACACTCATAGATTTATTACCTTGCATTAGGCTACAAAATGTCTTAAAAAGAGAAAAAAAGGTGATTTTGATTTGCTTATAATTTTTTATTTCAATATAAAACATGGCTGAATTTTGTATTTGCTCCTATATAAAACGAAAAGTAGAATTTCATAATTTTTGTACCAAAGAAACTTTTTGATCTTGATCTTTTCAGATGGGGACATTGTTTGATGGAAGCTTTAAACAGGCAAAAAAATCAGCACTTTTCGATTTTTTTAGCAACACCTGATTTGTGAATCTCTCGTTGCAACTCTTTAACGAGACCAAAACTGCAAAAAGAATTGAAAGGGAAATATTTTGTATAAAACGGTCCCTTGTTGAGAAGTGTTTGTTGCTGGCAGGATATTAACTTGTGTTTAGAGGGGTCTTAATAAAAAATTGGATGTGTGAAGATTGCCTCTGAATTTGATGCTATTGTGTTGATTTGTTCAACTTCATCCCACATCAGCTTCACTTGTAAAAGATGTTATAGTATTGATATATGTTGTATGAAATGATAAAATCACATTACCATGGATCTTCACAGGTTTAACAATGTTCCTTTAACTTACACACAGGTATCTAGAATGGTAATCATGTATGCCTTGAGGATATCTTTGACAGCCATATGTCATGGCTGCACCAAAGTGATCACATTATCATATAATGTTTCCAAATTGCGATGTTATATTAAGTTATTGGTAGGGTCTGTTTAAAAATGCTTGCTGAAAAATGACATTTATCACTTTGACCTTCTTTATCATTGGTCAAATTGTAGACAACAAGAATCCCCATATTAGCCAATATTAGAATTCATAATGATATGATGAAATCACTTAGTAGTTAAACTTTGCTATATATGCCTTTCTTAAAGGGAGCATTTTGTGATCACAGCCTCCTCCCCCCGACTTGACTAAAAAAATTGAAATCTTTCAATGAGCTGAACTGTTGGGCTAAGTAAAGTATGTGTGCCTAATCTTACTTGCGATTCAATTAATATGAAAAGAAATTTGTAATTCTGTATTTTCTGTCCGTAAATGGACAAATTATAACACAGTGGCCTTTGAGGCGCTGTGATACAAAATTGCTCATACATCAAAATGCATGTTTGGAATCAATGACGTTTGGAAACATTCCCTCTCTCAAGGATATCGAAGTATTCGGTAGGACTACGAGGATGTAACTTGGTGGAAAGGAGGGGATGGGATGGGGTCGCATGTTGGTGCCCTCAGATGACCCTGGTGACCTTTGGCCCCCTTCACAAACCGGGACGGCAGACGACATTCGGTCCGGGGACCGGGATGTATTTTTAATCTATTGTATTATGTTTGTTATTTATCCTGATACAATAACAAACATGGAAAGCAGATTACTCACAAATGCCTATAAGCCAAAATAAGTAAACATAACTCATAAAATCAAAAATAAATTTGGAGCATGGATCAGGCAGGTAGGTCAATCATTTCGATGCACTATTTTTCAATTGAGTAGGATACTACAGGGGTGAGAAGAGGAAAAGCTGAAAAGGGAAATTTACAGGTGACAAATGTACATTAAGTACACTTCTTGTAATTAGGGGCAACAATCGTGTTTTTCTCGTCTCCTGGTATTCTGATCTAGCTGATCACTTTCCTGTTTGTATTCAGCAGGTAGCTAGGGCTCTTAGTGAGATTCTGGGTATCATAGTCAATTTTGTTATTTCTTCAAAAATTTTAAGGGATATAAAATTGTCAGCGTAATAAATTAGAAGGAAATTATTTTCAGATGGAACAAAGTAAATTGTGAAATTTACACCAGAATATTTCCAGTAGACAGAACTAATTTCAGCAACAAAAACAGTTAACCGGCCTGACATTTCCCAAGCAGTTTTCCCAAATACGTCTATAAATAGAGAGGACCCATTAAAATATAACATTTTTGTGAGGAAATATTTATGTGTTGTTACATCCCTAATTCAACATTTTGCAAGTGTGGATTATTAGCGATGTAGAATAACACACATGTGATGTCAATATTAACCCGTCACATGGACACAGAGATTGATGGGGGTAGTTACGACAAGAGACCTTCCAGTTAAGGCAGGCATACACACATGCTGCAGCATGCAAGGCATATATTGCAACGGGCCTCTTTATTTCTCTTTTATGTAGGCCTAGTGTGCGTTCACTGAACTGTGAAGGTAGGTAATATATAGGAGGCCGCGTGCCTTCAGGCAGTGCACTTCCACACTAGTATTGCCAAGCACGCTGTGTTATTAGCTTATTAGCTTTCCAGTCAAAATACGAACTGTGCCTGAAATTGTAAATACACGTGTGTAAGCCATTCGCCCCCTTTTTGTTTTTGCATTGGCAGGTGATAGCATAGTGTTATAAGGATACTCGTCTGGTGACTATTTGTATCTGGGGTTTGTCTGGTCTTGCAGGAACCAGGACGAGTCTGCCTCATGTGCGTCAGCGCTGGGCTTTGGACTTAAACTGAGCGGAATCCCCGGTTGACTGGCTGGCATGGGCTGGGGGTGAGTACCGATAGTAATTTGTCAGTCATAATAATTTGTGGTTGTGTTTGATATAGACACACTAATCCAGACAAGGATACGCTTGGTGATCATGTGTGTCACACAATTCCATTCACCAATATTATACCTTGTCCTGGCTATGCCGCACCAGCTTTGGCGGTCGCATTCAGATGTGTGCTGTTACTGTCGTATACTCATATACCATGTGTGCGTAGAGTCTTGTGATTTCTAAATTGCAATTTAAAGTTGCATATTACCTCTCAGATTATTAATTACATTCTGATGGTACAGACATGCTTGTATTCAAAAGATTTTCACTAAAAGAGTTGAAAAGCAGAGTTCTTTCAGTGCTCTTTTGAAAGAATATGCCATAATCATAACATAACCGGTAGTATCCAAAATAACAGAGCTTTATTCAGTCGAGCGTAACCAGACCATGCTGATGCCTCGGGGTGGCAAGACTCAAGACTTCCCCAATTTTTCCGGCTCGCTACTCTCGCCGGGTAGACCCATCTTTTTTTCCACTAGGTGCGAAATTCTGAACGAGCGGACCGGGTGGAGGGGGGGAGGAAAATCATTTACTTATCACGGCACCTTGGAACGAGGGAGGAGAGAAGGAAACAGGGAAGGAGAGAGGGGCAACGGAGAGGAGAGATGGGAAAGGAGAAGGAAAGGGACGGAGAGAGGGGACACAAAGGAGACTTGCCCCTTCCCTTCTCTTCTCCCTCCTTCTTCCACCTTCTTCTAGTCCCAGTTTACCCCTCTCCGTCCCCAGTTTTCGTTGTCCGGGGGGCACAGTCGCCCCCCCTGCCACCACGCTGGTTACGCCACTGGCTGTATTTTTTGGAATAAAAAACATACACATATATAATGCAAGATACTGGCAAATTAGACCCTTACCTTAGGATATAATGTGAACAGTTCTTAGCAACTGGCTTACTTGTGAGAAATGAGCCCAAAAAACGTGTTGTTTTTATTATGGCTTTTCTGCCAGTGTAAATGATGAAATATCTTGGGGGTTGCTTTCGTGGGCGTGAACCCCGGGGGGTTTACCAAAATAGGTAAAACGGCCTATTTTCAGCTATTAGAGGATCACAACACGATATTTTTGTTCAAATTTGATCACCTCTAATTATTTCGCCTTTCTTACAGTATCTATGATTGCCTCATTACATGATATAATCTGATATAAGCTTCAAGTGACTAATCAAAATAGACCTATCTATAGATTTCTGTGCACCCTTTAGAGGGCCATATGGCCCAATTGCAAATAGCCTTCCCCAAAATCCCAGATTTTACCGGAAGTGGTCAATATTTGGTGTCTAAAGAAACTTTTTCTCATTTACCCTTTGCAATCTTGGGGCCAAAAAGGCATTTGGTTTGGACATTGTGACAACAATTTTGGTCAACCAATATTAATTTACACAGTACTCTATGGGGGGGGGGGCTTATGAAATCACATTTTTAGCTCTCACAGCTAAACAAAGTATCGGCAATAAACTTTACAGATGGGGGTTTTGGTGTCAAGATCATTCAGTCAAGGTGAAAACTTTATCTAATGAAATCAGGTCATCCCCCTTTAAGCTTTCTTACCATGTCCTTGATTGGTTATTCAGAAGGTCAAATGATGTCATTAGCCAATCAAATTGGCCAGTAGTGCCCAGGGGGTTAAAGTGCTGAAAAATCATGCAAAATCACCATTTTTGGACACTTGTTGCCGGCCAATCTGGGGACGACTCTTCCCCTAATGGGGCTTTGACTCTCAGACCCACAAGGCTGTTCCATGTGCCTATGCGTAGTACCATACTTTTGTTTGGCCTACACTTCCTAATTGGGCACCGGTTCTATCCTTACAGATTTAACACCCCAGAGCTGTGGTTTGGTACTCCCAAATTAACCATATACACCAATCCGATTTCGCACATTCCAACACCCATGGCAGCCATAGCTGGGGTGCCATCCTGCTTGAATTTCACCCAAATGGGCAGATTAAGTGTAGCTTTTGAATTATACTAATCAAGCGTGGTACAGAGTACAAAAGATTTGGGTAGGTTTGGAGGTTGGAGGCCCCCAGGAATGGCGGATGAAATCGACCATATGGCTGGTCGGATTTGTCTATATGTATGTGATGAGGTTATGTAAAAGCTGGATTAAATTGGGGTATGGGGTAAAGACCCCTTTGGTCCACCTCATGACTAGTGGCATTATGGGGGGAGGGGTTCCCTGAGTTGAGCCTTTCTCCTACTTCTCTTTCAAAATACAAAAATTGCCCCCCCCCCAATTTTGTGCTAATTTTGTTGTTTTCTCCTCAAAGTCACTTCCCCCATTGCCACCTTCCAGGAACCAATTTATGGTACTTCACCGCTATGGCTGGCATGATTGCCATAGAACCTTAGTATAGCTTTATATTTGAACATAACCCACCACCATTTGCCCAAATCCAGTGGCGGTCGGGGGGGGGCAGCTAGCCTGCCCCCATGTAGGAATCTGGCCCCCCTGAAGAAATTAGGATTTACTAGGCCATATACTATACTAAAACAAATTTTTAATATTTTTAATATATCCCCCCGAATACATGTGCCCCCCCACCCCCCCCGAAAAAAAGCTGGTTACGCCACTGCCCAAATTGCCCCCTTTCCCATGAAGTTGAGAAAACTGCGGACCTTTTATGGCAAAAGGGCGTACCTCGAGTTACACCCTTTTGCTTGAAAGGGTGATACTGCAAAAAACAATGCATTATGATCTAATTTTTTTTATTAAATCGTGTTCGCATTACTTAGGCTCAACATTTTAAAAAAAATGTATCCCATAATGAATGGTTTTGCACGATGGCCTTTCAAGGCAAAAGGGTGTTGTAAAACTCAAGTTACGCCTTTTGCCATGAAAGGGCCGCCGTTCAGTGACTAATCAGTGTGTTCACAGGAGAGATTTTGGGTGACATTTTTTTTTTTCCGGAAGATGATTGGGCAATCCTGTGGAAAATACATATTATTTTAAGATGGAGGACTGGCTGGGAAAGCCCACAAATACCATAGGAGAACAGGGTGCTTTATTATGATGTGGGTATTTAAAAACACCTTATCTTGATTAGGAATATTTTGTTTCAACTGAAAACATTTTTCCGGGATACCTAAACAAAATGGTGATTGAAAGTGCACTCCATGATTACTGCACATCATCTATGTCATGTAAAGACTGTCATCTGTATGTCAGTATCAATTGCATGTTATGTTATGCCCTATAGAAAATAACAATAATAATTCATTTTGATGAAATATCTGCTATAAGAAAAAATTCTTGTGTTTGCCTATAACAGAAAAAAGTCGTCTTTTGACTAATGTGCCCAGCATGGCCTAATAATGGTTGGCTGTTATATCAATGGACTGGAGATGATTTGGTTTAGTTAAGTGTTGTATTTAAGTTAAAAGCATCAAAATTCATGTGATTGGGGTGGATTTTATTGTTATTTTTCTAAAACAAAACACATGCTAACTGCCTAAATGTATATATGTGCCTTAGGATTGTTAGGGTACACATTTTATCTGTCCCTGAAAGGATTTACAGAAATATGACAAGTTACCGCGCATCGGCTTGCTAAGCTTACACACACCCTTTTAACACAGGGAAATCCATGCATCAATCAACTGGTTCTGGGATTTGCCCTCATAGTGGCAAGAGAAAGAACAATTCCCACTCCCTCGCCCAGCAAAATGTAGCTCAAAGTGTCAGCTTTCCATTGGTACTTCAAATCTTACTCTGGGTATGAGAAATTAGGCCTTTTTCAATTTAAGATACTATAAATTTTCCAGGTTTTTCAGGATAAATGGGGGTCAATGCAGTTAACTTACGAGTTTTGGACATTGTTGCAGTAAATCTGTCTACTATTGTGTTAATGCTTTCCCACTCCTGGCCTGGTATATTCTTCAAGTTTCACCTCTTTCTATTGATATATTACACTAGGTCCATGGGTGAGAGGAATTATGGCCATTTTCAAAATAAAATTAGAGTTGTTTAACATCCCAGTCGCACTCTCAGTCCAGGAATGACCGGAAACCAGGCATCCAGTACTGTGCTAGCGGGTGTGTATACAATGTAGGCATGATAGGAATACTCAATGTGGTATTAGTGGTATTTGGAAGTTTGCATTTAGGTGCAGAAAACATATTATATATTAATTATCCATAATAATTTATTTAATCAGTACATGAATAAAGTAATATATTTATAAGGCAAGATACAGTTTATTTTAAGTGTATATGGGCCAAATATTACCGGGAAGTTTAGAACCCCAGAACAGATATGTTTATATTTTAGGCACATATTAAAACTATTCTGAAACTCTGTATAAAAATATAGGCCTAAACATTATTTCAAAAAAATCTAGAGAACATTATGTATTTATGTATAATTATTTTTAAAGATAATGTCAAATCTGTGTTTGCTGAATTGTTTTAACATATAGGTCTAATTAGTAATAATATTTAAAGTTCTCAAGTGTACCCTTCAAAATATTTATTTTTACATAAAATTTCTTTATTAAACAAATTTACCTATATTAAAATTTACTTTATTACCATATTTCACTTACTGAAAAATATCATCCCAGTTGTTGTGCTAATTGAAAGTGAAATTTAATCCCAAATTGATAAATATGTGATATGTACACTAATGCCACAAATTCCTCATTTATGAATAAAATCAAGACAACTCAATTTGCATAACTTGAAACGAATGTTTCAGTCTATATTTTCTTAAGTTATGTAAGAACAGTGGTGTTTAATGACTCGTAAGGAATGTTTGCTTACCTTCTCCAATATTGATGTAACAAATTGCATTGCTTGAGGCAGATGCAGAACCTCCCATAATAAATATAGATTCCCCACATAATATATATTCATTTCGACTCACCTGTATGACGACACCCCCAAAGTGACGTCATACCCACAATCCTCTTCCTCTTTTAGTCTTACCTCGACAAGATAAAACAGCTGCAGGGGGCGGACGGCCGGGAAATCAACATCGGGAAGGTAAGCAAAGCTTCCTTAAGGAGGTCATTAGAACACACGCTCTTACATGACTCATCAGGAATCTGCTTACATTAAATAAAGATGTGGATGTAAAAAATTTGAAAGGAAAACCCCCCCCCCCCCGTCCCACCCCGACAGGGATTAGCACTGGTACTAGGAGGCGGTGCGGGATGCAAAACGTCACACATGGATTCGACTATCCGCAACCGCCCCGGGAAAATGGAGAACAGGAGGAAAGGAACCTGCCACCTTCCCGACCCACATACACCTCACCCCTTACACACCCTACCCCAGTAAGCGTCCACCCTGCCAATTCAACAGCATCACCCAAAGCGCCTCCCCCCCAATTCCCCTTCGCCCCCCGCCAATCCCATACAACTCATTACTTACGAACAATCATCACCCCCTTACTCTCTATCCACAGGTTACCACTTGCTCACAAAAAAACTTTGTTCCCCCTACTCTCATGGTCCGACATCTACCCCACCTTCATATCACGATATCACCTCCTTCTTTTCCGCACAATCTACCGCTTTTAGAACTCAGCCACAACCCAACACCTCACTCTGGTCCCCCCGGCCCCCCCACTACCCACTCGACAACCACCCGTTTTTCCCCCCCCCAATATCCACTCCTATATATCCTTACCCTCAGTCACCTGTTCACGCGTCCCCGCACACCACCCCCCTCTATACTAGCCATCAATCACACAACCTCCCTCCTGCCATCACCTCACCTCTACCTAACATACCCAGCTACCCTACCTATCAACATTTTACCCCCGACAAAACCCACTTTCAGACCCTAACAACATCACAACACGCCCTTCCTTCTCGCTTCCACCCCCCCACTCTTCCTCCCAAGCACCCACTCGCCTACTCTTACCCCCATCACACCCCCTTTTACAAAATCGACGTTCTACTCCCACCCTGCCCCCCCGCTCCCTTCCTGCCAATCGTAGAACAGCCCTCACTCCATTTGTCATTCTGACCTCTACTCATTCTCCTCTCACCCACGCCTACATCCGTCTAATACTCCCCCGCTGCCCCACTCACCATCTCTAGTCCAACCCCCGACCCCCCACCTTCCCCTCCTACCCTCGGCCCCCCCCATTTACTCCCACGCCCACCCTCCACTCTTCTTTCACATCCTTGCTGCCTGCCCCTAACTTACCAACCCCCTCTCGAATATCCCGTTCCTCAATCATCGCGCAACGTACTCACCCTCCCACACATCTCCCACCTAAACTTCACTCCGGATCCGTTCCTCCCACCTGGTCATACCATACTGCCACAATTGCCCCAGGCATTTCTTTTACTTTACGTACATGTAACCTAAAAGAAAGGGGGGGAAGTGTTGGCATAGGAAAGAGCATAGTACAGTGTGCGAATATGGCGATGTAATGCAATTTGTTACATAACATCGGAGGGAAGTAAGAAGAGTAATGGATGAGTAATGGAGAGCACAGTGTGTCTAATGACATCTTAAGGAATGCTTGCTCTCGTCGATGATTTTACCTTCCTTTCCCTGCCCTGTCCTTCTGATTTGTGTGTTATAGAACTAGTGAATATTATTTTCGAAGTTGTTTCATGCTAGAGGGGGTATCCCCCATCCCCCCCCCCTCTCGCTCCTACCCCCACTCTCCCAAACCTCCTACCGCTAAACCTTCCCCTCCCCATCCCCCCCCCCACCTCTCTCTCTTATAAACTCTTCCCCATCCTGTACCCCCCCGACCTAGCTAAGTAACGTCCTGCTCATCTCCTAATTCAAAATCAGCCAATAGCCATTTCAACCCCCGTTTTTTCAACCCCATCCCCCCCTACAAGCCCAACCCAACTCTCCCCCACTCCCCACTTGACTACTCCACCCCCCCGCTTTACCCCCACACCGACTCACCTCTCAGCCTACCCGACCAATTTACCCTCCCCCTTTTCGCCAATTAATCCATTTTTTTAGATTCACTTGAATCTCCGCCTACCCTCCCATTTACTTTCGCCCCTTCCTCCATCCATCCCCCCACAATCCCACCACCCCCCCATTATTCAGACCTCCATTCTCTCCCAGGTCCTCCCCAACCCTGCTCACATTGACTATGAAATTGCAAGCAATTCAGGAGTAGTAAGAGCAGCGCGAAGGTCACATGCAATTACAAATAGCATGAAACCTAAGGACACCACTTACTAAGAGAATAATTCGCTGAAGCCCCCTGAAAGAGTGGGCTCCTGCAAACAAAAAAAGCTGGCCGATAAGCGACGTACCTAGAGGAGACGGCACACGAAAACCAGCACCACTCGTGCACAACACAACGGCGAATAACTGAGAGGTTTACTCCCAAGTATGAAGGGGTCCAAGGCTACAGAGCAGCTCGAGCCATAGGCCCAATCCCCACCCTCTGGGCCCATGACGGGCCGAGAGGAAGTGGCATCGCCGGTGAGCGGAAACTGAGGTGGAGGCGGAGGAAAGCGCCCAAATCCTCAGACCCTCGGCGGCTACAGTACTCTGCGAGGAAACCCGCACAGAGCGTAAGGACAGGAGGACCTGAGTCATCAACTGTTACATGCAGCCGCCCACCATATACCACTCACTGAGCCCCAAGGGCAGCGAGGCGTGCGGGAGCGAAAAAAGAGGGAATCTTGCGAGGGCCGACACAAGCCCACTCAGATTTCAACATCTCTAGATCGAAGCTACCCCGGGGGCGTAGCTCAGGGGAAGTACAGCAACCCCAAGTGTTATCAAGTAGTATTCCAGCAGACTGGAAAAAGGCCAACCAGTAGATTGACACCATTCGGGGAACCTCCAATAGTCATACTATACCTATTCATCATGAAATGAAAAAAGCATCAGAAAGATAGTTCGAGGTCGCCCTCGGACGTGACCACCTCAAACGACTGTCAGTAACGGGTTGCGACAAAGATTCTCAGCAAGAAAAATGATGGAGAGAGTACCTGATCAACAGTACCAGCTCCAAACATTTACTCCCAAGGCCTACCTAAAACAAGGGGATTGAGGCAGCCAGGAGAGTAGAGGGAATCTAACAGATTCCGAAAACTCTAAAGTCTAAGGAAATATCGCGAGTAAAAGGGCAGTTGGCACCCGAATGCCTAGCGCCCCACCAAACAGCATTCCCCTATCATACGAATGACTAAGGGGACGCAACGGCGAATGGGGAAATCCAATTAGGCCATGGACAAGAGCGAAAAACACTAAGTGGGATAAAGATCCAGCTGGACCCTTAGAGCAAAAACATATCGCCAAAGTCCAAAAAATAGGATTGCTTCCAAGGATAAAGAGTAATTTCCCGTTTGGCCGAGGCAAAAACAAAACTCATTTCATATCCTGCAGGCTGGAACACACAGAATATAGAATACTGTGTGAACGAAACAGGCCCCAAGACACTCAAAAGATTCTCTCACTTTATAAAAAAGGCTGAGAGGATGTAATAAATCCAGTCTGAAGCACGATGCCAGACCAAGGGTGAACTATTACTATATATAAACTTGAAAGGTAATGATTAACAGAATATCGTATCCACCATTACAGAAACTCTGCATTGGGCGGGAAGATAATTATCAATCCGACATAGAGGTAAAATAATATCATAGTATAGTATAATAACACCTCATGATCAGAACAAACCAACCCAGACATAGATTGGGAGTGATACCTCCTTTCAACAATATATATTTTAATTGAAAGCACAAGTGATAAAAATAATAAGCCATGTCATTGAAAAATGCAAAGAATCATTATCAAAGCCCAATCATCCATCCCCATGCAGCGAGATTGAGAGGTTTGCACCTGTAATTCAAAATAAGGCAACAAAACCCGACGCGGGCGGCCGGTGAAGTGCTATAACGGAGCTGAGAATCCCTGCTATAGCGTGAGGAATAAAAGGCCCCCCCGCGGGGATGCGGCACAAAGCGAACGAGCAAGGGCTCGGCGGCGGCGTTGCCACACAGCTTCGTAGAGATGTAAAAGCCGACCGCATACTGACACACTTCCGATAGAAATATTGCAGGGGCGGTAGACTTGGCCGAATCTTCCGACACAGAACTTCAGCCAAACAAAAAGACGAATTTAATCGTCTAACATTTAATCTAGGGTATCCATCGCGAAGATGGCGAGGACGGCGGATCCAAACCCCGATCGAAAAGCGATCAGCAGCGATGAATTATGGCATAATTACGGCGGCATAGACACACAATTTAGGCTAATGACGAAATTAATCGCCAATCGTATTCATCAACGGTATTCATCGCCAAAAGGGGCGAACGAATATCCGAACTTCGAGTCAAACACGATCCGAAGTAATGATTACAAGCGTAAAAACATGAAGGAACGAGAGAAACAGCTCCGTACCGGAAAAAACACTGACTACATATCGTCGTGAAATGCCGGCGAAAGAAACCGGCAGTTTATTGCTAAAAGGAATTGAATCCAAAGCGCCATCGACATTAATTCAAGACCATAGCAATCGTGCATTCCAATTTTTAGTCCACCCAAAAGACCAATCCAAAGGAATCAGACGGAGTAGTAGAGCAGGATAAGAACCCGTAAGCACGCCCCGGGAGAAGGGGAGGGGGGAGAGAGAGAGACATCCTCTCCAAAACCGGTGGCACAACCCTAGGGCTGGCTCAAAAGCAGCGGTTGGCGTTGTTTTATTAAAAACACCGCATCCAAAACTCGGACCCAGGAGGGGTCCTGAGCTCGGAAGACAAACGTTGCGACTATCTAAGAGGCTGCAAACGCCTTATAAAGACGTTTAAGACGCCCCGAAGAACCGGATGAATGGATGAATGATGAAGTCGAGTTCCAACACCGGAGAGAAGAGACAATAAAAGGAAGTTGAATCATAAGGTAGGCATCAAAAAGGATTATGACGCCACCCATGAAGTTACGGGAGCCGCTACCACCAGTAAAGGCGGAAAAAGCATGCCCAGAGATTAACGGTGGTGTGTGTGTGGGTAGGAATACCCGACGGCCTGCTGTCTCGAGGAAACGCTTGGCGAGCAAAGCGCCGCCCCAGGCAAGCAGAGGACGGACACCCAGAGGAGGGGGGGGGGGGGGGGGTGCCACAGTCCGGCGGAATGGGTTCGTTCCCCCAACGATCATCACACCCAACAGGATTGTACTTGTGTAACAAAGCGACACGGCATAACACAGGCCAGATCCATCGGGTTTAAGATGAAACGATGTCCCATCGCCCGAATCCGGAAGGGATTGAGGCGATAAAGGGCGAAAGCTCTACACCACAGTGCAACCCTAAACAACTACCGACAAGAAAAAGAACAGAATACGAGTTAGTAGTAAAACTCAAAAGCCCCGTGGGATGTACTTGTCTATATGTATGCGAGTATTAGTATTATAAAAAGGCAAGTACATGACGGACCGTACACCAGTAATAAAAAATACAAGCATTTACCCCGTGTGCCGCAAGGTAGTCACACCGCAACCTCCGGCTACACCCGCGCCCCGAAAGGGACACAAGCGAGGGTTTGTATCTGCAAGAATACATAAGACAATCTTCCACAAATTGTCCCTTACAGCATACTCCAGCGCCGATGAACGATTGTCAACGGTGCTGGAGCTGGAGGTAAGCATGGAGCAGTTAACCGTGAGAATCTGACAGAGAGGTAACCCGACATCATCCCGGTTTAAGATGATCGGAAACCAGGGTTGACCCCTGTCGACACGTAAGCAATACGAACGGCGAGGCAACCCCAGCGGAGAGGGCAGACCAACCTAGTTGGCCAACGCCCCAGCCGCCCGGTTACGAACGGCATGACCGTGTCACCCCCCCCTTTTTTCCGCAAAGCCAATCCAAGCGGATCGGCTTTCACGGCATGCAAGGGCGGGTATACTGCCCGGCAGAGATGCCGCGACTGGATCACCAACAGGCGGCGCGCCTACAGGTCAGTGCACCGTTCACAGAGCCCGTTAATCCCTAAAGAATAGGTAATCAACTCCCTGTTGGGATAGGCATAATTGTCTAGCGTATCGATTCGTAAATACTGAGATGAATGGTTTATTGTATCGCAAATCCCCCCTGGAGGATTTAGCAATGGACGACATCACCAAAAAAAGGAAAACGAAAATGTAAATGCTCAGCCGAATCCCTGCTGCAGGGACGAGGCCATCAGGGGTGGCGACCAGCGCAGTAAAGGCCAACAAATCAACGTAAAGAACGGACCAATGCGTAGGTGCTCTAAAACACAAGCCGCAAATCTCTCGAACCTTAACCCTGTGATAAACGGTCCGTTGGAACATTAATTTCTACTGAGAACTTAGCAACGGCCCATCAACACGAGCGTTCGTTCGAGAAGACCTAATCCACCGTAAAATCCCCGAAGGGATGAGGCCACCGGGGGTGACACCAGCCAAAGGCAGGGGAACGGCCGACTAATAGAGCCCAGCCCCCGGACTCGCTTGAAAAATGCCAACCCTCCTGCGTGGGAGGACGGCGTAAAGTAATGAGGGGAGGCCAGCGTAATTGAGCCAGGATAATCGCCGATACTTTAACAGGCGAAGCGTGGCCAATATCGCTGAAGAAAACAACCCTCCAAGCAGGAAATTGATTCCCATGATGGGATTCAAAGCTGATTGAATGGGTATTGTCTCGAACATCGACCAGCAAATCCCTCCGTGATGTTCCTTGTTTGGTTAATCCGGGAATACAGACCATGGACCAGCAACGAGGGATTGCCCGGGTCAAAGCGGCCCGCAGCCGAAATAACACTGTGAAGCTGAAGGCCAAAAGGCATCGAGGACACAGCGCAGAGTAAAAGCCCGTAAATCGGCCTATAGATATAGAGGAAGAAGGGCCCGACGGCGCCGGGGGGTTTCATGAGCACGGCGTGCTTGCAGCGGGAACCGACACCGGTAGACGCTGCCCCGAGGCCAGGTCGCCGTAGCGGACCCATAGAAGGAAACAACCACCTTAGGTGACGTTGGACACCATGGCGGTGTGATCTCCGAACGTCGCGGTTACCGAAACGTGACAACCGATAGTATCCAGCCAGTCTACGCTTAACCCCTGGGGCACGGGAGACTGACACGAAACACCGGGCGGGGTGAACCCTCTAACGGCGTGTGAAACCCCGCTTACAGCAGCGGAGAGGGGAACTCACTGTAACGGCGATGGGTACTATAGCTGTGGTATTGTGATCGGTGGGTTACGAAGACGGCATACACCCGCGCCAGATCCGCTCAGTCAAAGCCAACCATGAGAGCGAGTGCGACTGACCAAGACACCAGACCCAAAGCTGGTGTGGTAACGGGGGGGAACCTCCGATTACAGAGAGAGGAGCTCCCGCTCATATTTACCGGTCAAAATCCCTACCGTCACCAAGTTATACCGAAGGACGAACGAAACCCCAAGGATATACCCTGGTCCAACTCCAGAGCAACCCAGGTGCAAGGTGCAATACCAGGGACCGATACGCACGGCGCACTTATTCGCCAAGGAGTGGACCAGCGGGTATCCGCATGGGTGTGGGTCCCGTGACGGCGACCGGTTCGAACAAGGTCCGTACAGCGCGGCCCTATAAGGGAAACAAAAACGCTGAGCACGCACCAAGGCGGGGATACCCGCAAACAATTTACTAAGTTTAGATAGAAAATTTATATAAAAAAGCATTTCCCAAACAATCCTAAAACTCCTTTAATCAAAGGCCAATTACCTCGTTGAATAAGGGCTGCACGAAACGCAGACGGAAATGGTAGTAAAACCACAAGTGTACGCTCATTGTGTGAAGGTATGATCGTGCATAATTATAAAATTGTTAAACAAACCGGGCGCCATTTTGAAACGGAGAACGGAAAAACGTGCCAGCCCGTTACAAATTACAATCCGCACAAGCTTGTAATCACAAATATTACACGTTAAAATATAAATATATATATAACACAATAAAGAGATAGTAGTGGGAATAGGGGACTATCGATATGAAACGTGGCTGCAGTACCACGCCCTACGCTAGTCGGCCTATGGGTGTGGAATTATGCGGGTTTGTGAGTTGACAAACCCGACGCAAAGTCAAGGTATTAAGTCCTTAAAATACCGAGCTCGCAAACGAAAAACTGAAAAACTACAGTCCAGGGACGTATAAATAAATGACATTTAAACAGATTTTAAAAGGTTTGCAGGGCACCAAGTAGCTAAATCTGACCAAAAATTCGACAGAAATCAGGGAGTTAATCATACGTTACCAATTTTGTCGAATTCCCAAGACGAAAAGAGGATGAGGATTGTGGGTATGACGTCACTTGGGGGGGGTGTCGTCTAACAGGGTGACGAAATGAATATATATATGTGGGAAGATAATTATGCGGTAAGGTTATGCATCGCATAAAGACACGGCAATGTGTACATCAAAATCGGATTAAGGGAAGCAGATTCCTGTCTGAGTCAGATGATTGACATATTAGTACACCTGTACATAGCAACCCTGTATCTCAATGGGGAAGAGCCCAAAAAACATCACTGTGAGTGTGGTAGAGGTCATCCACGGACTGGCAAAGGTGTACAGTATTTTCTGCGTGCTTTAGACTAAAACTTGTTCATATGGGCCACCTACCAGTCCTCAATCTGACGTGTGACCTTGCCACTGTCTGGCTGTGTGGCCATGTTTCAAAGGTTAATTAAAGTTCAGAGAACGGTTCTCATTCGAGAAGTAAAAGTCAATGAACAGAGCTTGGGTCGTAGATGCCCCTTGGGAACCATCATATGCTGAAGATGAAGTAAGCTCACATACCAAGGTCAAGGTCCAATGAGTAAAAGTTATAAAATGACTCTGAAAAAATATCAAATTGGAATAAACTGTGGGCCATTACATGCACAATGGAACCTTCAAATGAAATAAGGTCAAGGTTTGGTTGCACAAGGTCAAAGGTCATCTGGGGTCAAGTTATTACAACAGGAGGTGAAGGGGGATCGCAAAAAGCAGGGGCGAACACTAGTGGTTTGAGAACTAAAATGCTAATTTTGGTTATATGATCGCAAAAGATTTTGATTGGCCTTTTGTGAGCTATTACTACATATGTTGTGTTTACTACATTAAGTGCCTGAATGTGGAAAAGAAGTGGTAGGTGCTTTTTATTTCTTCTCAGCACATAATTGCAGATTACTGTATTATGATCTGACCATGACCAGGGCATCCCCAGACCATTTTAATTGGTTCCAAAACTGAAAGACCAGGTGGGGGTGGGCGGCAATTCTGTTGGGTCATTTGGAGCAATTCCCGTGACATGGAGTATTAAAATAACTGAAATTTAAAGTTAATTTCTTCAATGGGTATTGTTAATTAGGGTTTTTCCTTCCCTGCACCACCCAAATTTTAAATTCATCAAATCTCACAAAATCCCAAAATTTAAAAAAAATCATCAAATTTATTATACATACTAACATGCCGTGTCTAGCGCAATGTTTGTTTGGACCATCGGAATGACACTTTTGGCATTAATCAATGATGAAGCTACTCTTGACCAGATCTACATTGGGTTCCTTCAAAATGTGAACCTGTAGTCAAATGGGGGCCAATTGTTTTATGTGGACCAGGACCTGATCGCCAATTGGCATTCACTCGCGTCAATGGAGGAGCGCAGGTACATTTCAAATCTAATTAGAATGTACTGATAGCATGTGCGTGTGAGTACAACTTATTTTGAGCTGCCATAATTTTGTGCATTTTGCATTTAACTTCAGCTGGAATGCAAATTAGAGGGGATTTTTTTTTTAAAGCAAAAATATTTTTGAAAAACCAAAAATACACATATGAAAATAAACACAAATTTATCCAAAGGTCCTTAAGAAAATAAGAAATGGTTTCAAGTGACAACATAATGTGACCAAAAAGTAGCAGTCTGCAATATTATGATTGTTGATGTAGACAGATGGAGAGATAGTCATGATTGTGGAAAGTTGTAAAAGTCTTGTCTGGTTGACGGAGGAATGTTTGCTTCACATTCATTCACAATCAGCGTATTTTGAGATTGTTGATGTGTGTGGTGTGGAGTTGTACCCTCTGAGCTAGTCTACAGAGGGACATTTCCTTTTCACATTCGAATTAAACATAATGGTGGTGTGTTTGAATGTTTATGCAGGGATGGATCGAGTCTGATAAAAGTAATGCATGGGAAAATTCATTTAAGTAGGCTTTCATTGAAGATGACTATTAAGAGGCTTTCATATTAAGAAGTTTGATACAATTGATGTTGGTTTTAAGCTTGGTAGTATAGATAGATTTCATAGAGTTTGCAAAATTTGACCAGAGAAGATTACAGTAGCTTCCCACAGCATGCTTCCAATGGAGATTTTTGCACAGCTACGATGTGAATCGAAAACATGGGCTAAATTGAGAGTATTGATCACATATTCTTGCATTTTAAGAATGTTTTATTTTCTTCTTTAATGATTCACACGACACCCTGTACAAAAATCCCATAGAGAAGCCAATGCAGTGTGGGAAGCTACTGAAATCTTCTCTTCATTTGACCATTCAAAAAAAAAGGTTGAATTTTTTTGGAATTGCTCAAATTCAGTTACACATTTTTTGGGTCTGCGAAAGCAAGCGCATATCCATAGGGATTGTTTTGGTAGTGTGTTCTTCTGTGTATCGGTGTGTCTTGATAAACATTTTACTCAAATGTTAACCCTAAACATAATTGCACACTGTTCCACATATGTGCGCACCTTTTCATGACACTTGGATACAATGTCCTTGGGTAGTGGACCCACATGGTGGTACCTCAGGTGACTATTTTTTCCCATTCAACAATCCGCAATGGCAGACAACACAGCATTCAGTGAATGCGTATTTTTAATAGTTAGATTTAGATTCTTGTTAGGAAATATTAAAAATGGTAAAATCAAAATAAAAAAAAAGTAGAAAAAAAAGAGCAAACCTAAAAAAACTGCGCTAAAGCCAATTTTAAACCACAAATGCAACTCGTCGGTCTGCGGTGACTTGACCAACTTTTTTGCCCTTGGCCTGGTTCCCACAAAATTTACTAAACCAAGATACTGTTATTCTTATTATCACTTGCTATATGCCCTGCTCTTAGAAGTTTCTAGTTAATCAGTGTGAGTACAAGAAGGTCATAAATCGCAAAATAGCTGCCATCTGAGAGAGCTGTGTGCTGCATATTATTAGGATGGGATTGTAATTTCTTTGCTTGTGTCCCCAGTGGTTGCTTAGAATGGTTTTTCAGGGCAACTGTGTTGAATCATTTTAAGATCCACTGACCAGAGACCACGCAAAATAGTGTGTTCGATGGGAATTGGTCAAATGGTATGGTATTAATCTTAGGACCTTCTTGCATTGAGGAGTTATATCTAGTCCCATCTTGGTTCACAAGAAAAATAATTAGACTTTGCACTGTGGTATAGTACTGTATCTTTGCGCTGATTTGAGTTTTGGGCTGAAGAGATGGTCTGGACCAGATATTTTCAACTTGTCTCATAGCGTGTATTCATGATTATGTGTGCTTAATCGTAATGTGTTTATTAAAGAGACATGAGGAGATTTCCAGAAAGGAAGCACCCCCAATTTTTTTCGAAACCCGGGTTTTTTGCATATTTGGACTGTTTCCAAGTATTAGATCACAGACTGAAGTGAATAAGCCGAAAAGCCGTCTTTTCTGTCTAAATGAGATTTGCTTTCTGTCGTGCACGACCGAAAGTCAAAGCCCACAGTGTTCTATGGGGACAATTACCGTTAGGCAGGGCAAGTTCAAAAAAGGTTTGTGTGTTCTTTTGTACTGTTTGTTCCAATAAACCTGGAATGTTCCGTGGTGGGTGGTCTCAATCGATTCTGTACAATTGAGAGAAATTTATAGAGAACATTTGTATCCAAAAAAATCTCCTCCTGTCACTAAGTATTAAAAAGAGTGATGTTCTGCTGGCTCGGGATTGCGTGGGCTTGGGTCGGTGGGGGCTTGTATTGTAATCAAAAATCGGGGTTCGATACCCACTCCAGGCGTTAAAAGTTTTACTTTCATTATATTTTATATCGGAGTTAAAGATTGCAATAAAAACATCAGATAAGAGTTGGCAATTACAGTAGAAAATAGTGAATAGGCTGCTTTATGAGATAATTTAAATGCTTAAGGTCTGGACCATAATTATCGGGCTAGAATCTCACATGCTAATCTATGCAATTGGTATTTGTAGGATTTCTGAGAAACATCTATCCCTCCCTAGAAATAGCTTGACATGTGAATGTTCTAGCTAGTCCTATACAGATCTAAAGAGTCCAAATGCTCATCTGAAGCTTTCTCTTTACTAAATAGTTTTCCCCTATAACTTAATGAAATGAATCATCTCTTCTTAAAACTATCTAGCACATTCCATATGTAATTTACTGCAAATGGGGCAAAAGTATGTCAATTCTTCACCAACATGCACATATTTGAAAATTGTTAATCATGGATTGTGGGTTTATGCCAGTTGTTCCATTGCAAGGTGATTGATTCATTAAAAGTCCTGTATATAGTTCAAGGTTGGTCTACACAACAAAGTGTTGCAAAGTCAAACTAATTAGGTGAGTGAAACTCTTTTGAAAGGGGGAAATATAACTATTAATAAATTGTTGTAAAACGTGCCTTGAAAAGGAATATTATGGGGAAAAATCCTGTTACTGAATATTGCTAATGGTGATGTGGTTCAAGAAATCTTAAGGTATACAAAAAATCCAAAACAAAAAAACAAACAAAATAACAGTAATGATAAAACTCAGTGCATGGTATAGTAATGAATAGCCTTTTTGTCTGTCTTGTTACTTTTCTTTACTTTTCATCCTCATCATAAGAGGTAAAACTTTGTAAAACCAAAAGAAAAAGAGGAGAAAACTGCCTTAAAAGGATAATAAAGGGGAATAACAATAGAATAATAAATTACCCCATTTCCCCAAACATTTCTGAAGTCCAAAATAATTAAGCCCATTGTTCAGCCATCCGGTGTAATTTCACGGCTGACCAAACCTGTTGCCTTTCTGGATGGTTAGCAACTCATTCCACTTTTACTATGATCACTATGCATGCTGTAATCTCTTGACAATCAATTGCACAAAGACATTTTGCTCGTTTTTTTGATTGTGCTAATACCAAACTCTGTATCAGTATAGATCTTGGGGATTAGATTGTAACGATTACCTTTGTTCGACTAAACTGATTTCTTTCTACCTGGCGGCTTTGTCCCCGTTCTATTAGTCTTCTTCCTAGCCTCGGGCTAAACAAGGTATTCTGTTCACATGGCTTGCAGTGATCAGTTCTGATACGTTAGTTGAATATCTGTCCAAAATTATTGTTTTAGTTAAAAAAGAAGGAAAAAGGTTTGTTGTGCATACCTTTCAAAAATTTGGCATTTGAGTACTTTGTTCTTTTTGTTTTGTTTTTAAAAACAGAAAAAAAGAACTTCTGCCATTTGTGGCTGGCGGAAAAAATGCAAAAATGCAACAAAATAAACAAATAAAAAATGCATTGTGCTAGTAATTTTCAACAAAAAGAAAATGTTGACAATATTGTTTTACCAATTTTTTTCTGAGATAAACATTTTGTTGCCTTTCAAATAGTAGGAGAAGGGAGGGAGGGAATCAGTTGCATAACAGGAGCCATTTTTTTTTGGGGGGGGGAAGAGTATTATACTTTCTCTCACTTTGCCTCTTTCTTCCCGTACTCTTTCACCCTTCCTTCCCCTTCTTTCTATTTCTTTGCCCGCCTGGTACAATACTATAAGAAAATAATAATAAAGCAATTAATCTCTTTGTTGCTTTCTGGCAATTAAACAGACTTAATCCAGACTAAATTTCTAATGTGATCTCCCCTGGTTATTCAGCTCTCAAGGGTATTACCCAAAGCTCCAGAACATTGAAAGAAAAAGTAAGTCAATGAACGAAATCCACCAAATTGCATCAAAACCCGTACCAAGGGCAAGCATGCAATATAATTCTGCCCAGCTCGGGTCAAACAATACACCAATAGGAAACACGGTTGCCAGTTTTGTGGTGGAAATGGGGGAAAAAAAGTAAAAATAAAAAATAAATGCAGTATCATGATGTAAAGCTGGCCATAGCAATTCATCTATTTCAAGGGCATGCATTTATTGTTTTGGTTAGGATGGTGATTTAATTATCGAAAATCATGCATTCAAGAGTATAGTTGGTTGCATATTAACAATATTTAAACATTCTTTTTTTTTGATAAAAGAAAATGAAGGGTGACAGATTAGGAAATCAATAAACACTCTAGGAGGTTTGCTGTAGCACTTGGCGCCATGGCATCACTTTGGGGAGGCCGCTTGATTGATATTTTGACCAAATTTTGAATGGGCCAAAAATATTTAAAATATACAAAAAAATCAAAAGTTTTGTTTTTTGAATTTTGAAATTTGTCCTTTATTTACCAGATAATATCAGTCCTTTATTAATTGCATGTTTCTAATTATATACTTTGGATTTATGATAAACTGCATATGTAAAAGGTTAGGGAACAAATTTGAATGACTTGAAATGGTGTTTTTATTTTTGGTATTTTCTATTGAAATCATGTGGTGCAAAATAAGGACTGTGCTATTGTTTAATTTTGGAGGAAATTGTCTGTTTCAATCAGTGCAAATTGTTACAGCATTAACAGTTATATGTTCATTTGGTTCCAAAACTGTCAAAAACAGACAAAGACACTCACATCCGGCAAGAGAAAATAAAAGGCTTTTCTGGGAACTAAGGTCCTCATGTTGTTAAAATTTCTGTGAAAATTCACCCTTCCCCCAAACATCCAATTCCATTCCCCAATGTTCGGTTCCATAAAATATATAGTGTAAATTTGTTACACAGCATGAAACCTGATCAGCTATCTGTTTGAGGTAGTTAGGACAACATACCATTTAAAACAATGGCGCCTTAATGACTGCACTACTGGTAAAAGCCTTCAGATCAGTTTGAGCAGATAAGATTTACCACATCCTACCTTCAAAGTCTGAACTTCAAAGATATGCATCAGTATCATCGATTCGAACGAATAGTTGTGGGAGGGTTTGAATTTTTTTGGAAAACGTTTTGATTTTTTTCGAAGCTCTGATTTTTTTCAGGGAAAATGCGGGATACCAGGATACTGGGGATTTCGCAAGCCGCATCATCATTATAGAGGCATGATTTTGTCCTATTCATGTTTTACCGATTTTCACTGAAACCCAAACCTATAAAAATCATGATAGCTCTGGTTACCAGACCAGCAAAATTCTCCTCTGGAAACCCAGAACTTACTTCAGCCATTTATAACTACATAATTGTACCATAAAATTGGTACACTAGATTCAAAGGAAACTTGGGAATTAACTTATTCAGGTGACAATCTTTCAAATAAAGGATAAGCAACCTGTAGTAAGACAAGTAACATCAAAAGTTAAGGGCATCTTTCTAAATTACTGAATATGCCTTTAAAGTAGTGCATGCAAATATAGCATGAGGCATAAGTTGTAGCATACTGGTATGTATTTCAGTCATCAAAAGTGGCATGTTTCCTCTTTAAATAATGTTATATGTAGATGACTACTGAGTGAACCAGCTGCTATCTTCCCCTGATAGCACATTATTGAATATAGTCATTGCATCACAATTTCCAGCTGTACTAGCTCTTAATATGCAATTCAGTTGTCAAGAATAGTTGATTTTCATCTGCTAGGTGGGTAAAGGTGCTTGAATCCAGGAGTGATTGAGACATAAACAATGCCACACTGAGTAACATGTACACAGATCCCAAGTAAGTAATTCAGGTGCATTAGCTGATATTTTACTGTGAGTTGTAACTGGATGGCGTATTAACCTTTGCTTGTGTTATCACAATTATTGCTTTTTCCTTTGCCATTTTCAAAACTATTGCATTCAATATGTATTGTTTTAAATAGTTTGTTCTTTCACTGTGAAAAGCACCTAGTTGCTGTATTACCCCTTTTAAACTTGATTCTGTATCTGTTCAATGTAGTTGTTTTAAGAGGCTTAAAACTCTCTCTACCCCCCCCCCCTTTATGACGAGGATCAGTTCCTTGGAAGTCCTTGGAAGTATAGATGATAAAAAAGTGTGCGTGGTGTGCATGCGTGTGTGTGTGTTTGTGTGTGTGTTTGTGTGTGTATGTGTACATGGGTAGAACTGGTTAGCAAATGCCCATCTTTTTAATAAAATATCATGCTGTAGCATTAGTGCATTGCACTGATCTAGTGGTAAACACAATTATTGGTTGCCATACTTCATTGCTACCAGATGGAAATGCCACTTCTGATAGTGTGAATAAGACAGAACTGGCAACAGAAATTAGGTCATGTCTCATGTTCCATATTTAGAGCAGTTTCTGGGTTAGTGACTATAGAGTGCAAATGACTAGGTAGAGAATAGGGACATCAATTTCAACACAGAGTATTAGGATTTCCCATTTTTGGTTCACTTTTGATTTTAAAAAATGGGGAAAGTTGTCATTTTCAAAATTTTCTGAAAATGTTGTCCAATTTGTCAATTTTTAATGAAGTTTATGGAATTATTGGCCAAATTTATTTTTACATTCAGTCTGAAAATCTGTCATTAAGTTTTGGGCTTTGCATATTAGGTTTGTGCTATAATTTCTTTGAAATTATAGACTGCAGACATCAATGTTGAGAGCTTACACCAACCCAAGTTGTGTATCTGGGGGAGGGGCGGTTTCGGGGTGCACACCCCCGGGGGGTCATGCCAAAACATGCAAAATCAGCCTTTTTTTTAATACAGGTCCTTTTGCCCCCAGGGTCCCCCTCAAAAAGCCCACTGGATATGCCGGTGAACCCTCAAGCATTGCCAAACTTGGATTCTGAAGTGACATAAAAGCTTGGCAGTTCAGGAGGTATTTAAACACCTCCTGAATTTAGGCTAAATGAAGCTTGAACTATGATAATTGGTGAACAGAGGTCAATTCAAACTTTCTACTGTGTAAAGAGAGAACGCGACCTCTGTGCCTGTACACAACTCCGATTACCGCGCACGTCTCGTCACGTTCCCCATACATTGTGTATTGTAATGTTTGATTGACCGGTTTTTCGCTATTTGAAGACAATTTAAGATTCTTTGAATTGGCAAAAATATATATGTATATTAAATATTGAATTGTAGGCAAATATTTTTCTGTCATTGTTAAATTCCTCATAGCTTGTTGTAAATTAAAAACACGAAATTAAAGATACTGCAAAATAGACCATATATTGGTATCTAAGCCATGATCCGTTATAGGATCATTGGTATAGCGGACTCTTACTACAAAGCAAACACAGCCACGTTGGTTGAAGTGTTTCTAGTATGATTTGTACGCTAAAAGCGCAATTTAGAGCACTTAGATGTTACAAAATAGAAAGTTTATCCACAAAATGCGATAAATATGTCCAAATATCCTCAAAAGTTGGTTTAACTTTTAAAATAACAAAATATGAGACGGTTATAAATGGTGAAATTAGGATTGAAATCCGATTTCTTCTGTTCGCTGTGTGTGGAACGATCGTGTTAAGTTGACTTTTGTTTGACCTTGGAGTGAACGCTCTGTTTTACACACAGAAATTTCCACTTCAAAACTGACAAAACCTGGTTAAATTTTTCAGTTATAAATGGGCTTGCGGGCTCTATCTTATTATTAAATGAAAAATCAAAAGGTTAACCAGTAAGTATGCATATTAAACTTGGATTAAGACCTGCAACAAAAAATCTGCGATGCACCGTTAGTGACATAACACGGTTTTGCTGTTGGAAGTTGAAATCAAGTCTTGTGCAAGTGAGCACCGATGCGCCGTATGTCTATGTATTGGTTAAATGTTTGAGGTCAGTACATGTGGAGCTATGAAGAATAGGAAAAGTAGACAGAAAGTTTGTATTGTGAATGCTTGAGGAGGGTTGTTTCAAGCTCTTGAAGCCTGCCAGGAACAGGAGTCCAACCAGGCTTGGCCTACTGTTTGGTAGCACAACGTAACTTTTGCAGACGAGGATGAGCGAGATTCTGGGAGTCACAAATCGACAGCAAACTGACCTAGACAAAGCATATCTCCAACATTGCATCAAGAGCTCGGGCAAGAGCTGGACAGAAACTGGGG
>JAMKCH010009524.1:0-29739 GCA_023653785.1 Ophioderma brevispina | reverse complement strand
CTATAGCCCCATAATGGTTCAAGGTCATCCTGGGATAAATTTACCCAATGCTCAGATTTTGTTGCAACTGGTGACAAGTTGTTTATAGTGTCTCATAGGATCCAAAATTGGATTATTTTACAGTGTGCGACATTTGGTTGGCTAATTACAAAGCAATAATGTAGCAAGGGTCTACATGGTCTATGGGGGTCACCAAAACTTTCCCTGGATGTTGCAATGGTGATATCACCAAATTAGTTAAAATGCATTTTCTATTTCAGTATGACAAGAGGAATCACTTGACACCACTTTCAGCAACATCGGAGCATTTAGCCCCAGGGTGACCTTGAACCATTATGGGGCTATGCCGGTTTAACTAAAGGTTGGAACCTAGGCAAAATTATACTTTTTCTAATCCTTAGAAGGAGACGAACGTGTAGTGTATATTAAAACTCAATTTAACTCGATTTTAAATTTTTCTCTATATTAACATTTCCCCCTTGAAGAAAGGGGCGCAGTCCGAAAATTTGAACCCCATTATTTTCGAACAGTCTAGGCCCTATTGAAACCCAAACAGCAACAAAATCAATTTTAGCATGAAAATCCTACGGGAATACAAACCAAACCACACTAAGAAGGCATTTTGTACTAAGAATCAACAGCAACGCTGGAAACGTGAAATTTCTGTCTGTCGACTATGAAATAGGTCAATCTCAAGACAATGATCCTAACTTACGTTATCCAACGGAACGTTGAATTATTACCGCGATCCAATCTCAATTATCCTAATTACAAAATTCCGACAGATAAAGAAGTGGAGCTTTACCATCCACAGGTATTGTTTTACTAGCCAGTTAACTACACAACTGGGCAAAAATCTCAAAAGTTTTGAAAATGGGAGGCGCTCTTCAAAAAGTGTGTTATTATTGCTTTAAAGCTGACGGACAAACTGTAAAGTAAAAGGTAAAACACAGACTGGTAAGTAGCCAAAGCTTAACTTGCGGGCAAGTTGTTGGAAAGATTAAGAGCAAGGCCTGATGACAAATATAAAATTAAGTCGGGCCATCGCCCTTTCAGAATTACAAGATGTTTAAGATACCAGCAGATATCGCAAACAGGATGGAAGGTTGGTGAAGAATGCGTAACGTAGCGGAAAATACCATCTGAACACACCAATCATGCAATTTTATTACCTGTACTAAAGTTTGGTGGTTGGAGGCAAACATACAGATATGCCCCCCCCCACAACCCTTCTATACACACAAGCTTAAACTACAGTATTATAGATATCAATGCCTTGGAAAAACTAGAACTTGACGAGTCCGATGCTTTGCCCATTGCACCACACGGCCATTCTTTAGCCCAGAACTCAACAGAGAGCATACAGCCAAACATCATGTGTCAGACATAGTACACAAAAATTAAATAAAATAATGGTGTGACCTCAAAATAATTCAACCTCAACAGAAACTATCTTGGTGTTGTTATACTTAGAAATGATTAGAGAAAAACATATCAAAAGTCTAGAAGTACAAGTAGCGGAGAACATGTATTTGCAGGGGGGGTGTGTCAGCGAATGCGTGTATGCATGCGTGCATTTCATCTGTATTTTAATATAAATAATATAATTATTCGTTCATTATACGTTATACCAACATGTAGTTAGCCACCAAATTTTATATCATAATTCTATTTTTTCTCCGGTTAGCGAAAATGCATAGATTCTGTTCAACGATCCATTACAAATCTCAAGGGTTGTTAATCAAACTGAAGGAGTCACATTGAATTTTTTAATTGTAAGTTATTGTTATATGTTTTATATTCTGTTATATGTCTGTGTCTAAACAAGATGTTTGTGTTCAATGCACTAAAACAATAAAACAATGCCATAGGAATATATTATGTAAAATATGCAAAAGATATGTTCATAAAAAGTGTATTAAAAAAGTTCAAAAATACTGAAAAAAATTAACTCCAGTGAATGGATGTGTAGCCAATGTATCACAGCAAATAATCCCCTAACTGATGTTAATGATGAGATAAGTGATCATGACGAAACTCTTAATATTAATAATATTGACTTTAAGAAATATGACGACATGGCCTTTAATCCACTAAAATTTGAAAGAACTTCAAAAGAATTAGATGATGACCAAAATTATAAATTCCCCAAAGTTCTTACATTACTTCAGATCAGTTTCGTTTAAGATCACTTACTCACGGTGGATTTACCATTATGAATGCTAATATAAGAAGCATATCTAAGAACTTATAAAAATTTAAAGCCTGTATTAAAAGTTTAAATCATAATTTCACAATAATATGACTAACTGAAACACATTTGAAAGATAAACCCTATGAATATTACAATCTTCCCGGATATAGTTTAGATTATATTACCTCTGCTGCCCATTATTGAAAATGCAGCATTTTCTTATTAAATTAAGCTGTTTTAGGTAATAGAATAGAAATAAAGGGTTTGCAGTGTCATTTATGGGCTCATAATGTATCCTCGGCCAGAAAAACGTTCAAATAATGGGCTTGGCTGCGCCTCGCCCATTATTTAGTTTTTCTGACCTCGGACACATTATTCGCCCATAAATGATACTGCATCACCCTTTATTTCTTAAATATAAGAACAGAATTGGCCGTTTAAAAGGTGGTGTTTGTATGTGTATATCAACAAAAATGTCAAATATAAATTAAGAAAAGATCTATGTTGTGCCATTTCTAATTACGAATCTTGTTTTATTGAAATTGTAGGGGGCGTAGTCTACAGAACTCATACGGCTATAGACGATTTTACCGCAGATATTGATCCAAGATATAAGATTATAGCTGCAGAAAAAAAGTTGTATTATGTAATGGGAGACTTCAACATTGATCCTCTTAAAGATGATAATGATAGAGCAACTCATGAATATCTTGACTTTATATATTCTCATTCTTTGATACCCAACATTTATAAACCAATCAGAATAACTGAGACTACTGTCACAATTATAGACAATATATTAACTAATAATGAGAATCTTGTTGAATCTGCTATTTTAATTACTGATATCACCTATCATTTGTCAACGATCTTATATAGCAACTGATACAAAAACAATCTAAAAATGAGAAAAAAATACATATATAAAAGAATTCTTAATAGTGGAAATATTGCAAAACTAAAAGAGACATTATCAAATGTCAAGTGGAAAGAAGTTCTTGATAACAATAATGCTGATGACGATTATGAAACTTTTGTAGATAAGTTTACTGAGTTTTATGATGAATGCATTCCATTGAAGAAATGTTGTACTAATAATAGAAAAGAATCAAGATCACCGTGGATTACTAAGGGGTTATTGCGAAGCATTCATACAAAGAACAAACTATATAAACTGTATCTTCAATCCCCAAACAAGGACCGACTTCAAAAATTTAAAACTTACAGAAACAAATTACATAACTTAATTAGGAAATCAAAGCGTAAAATATTTTTATTTTAACAAATTTGAAGCTGCCAAGAATAACATGCGGCAAACGTGGAGAATATTAACCAAATATGGTAAATTCTGGTAATGTTATTACTAACCCTCAGGAAATATCAAATGAGTTCAATAACTTTTTTTGTAAATATTGGTCCAAACCTTGCCTCAAAAATACATAACACTGGTAAAAACTATTATGATTACCTTAATAATCCGGTATCAAGTAGTATATATATGAAACCAATAATCGAAAGGGAAGTCATTAAGATAATTGACACGTTTAATCAAAACAAAAGTGCAGGGCATGGTGACATTCAGGGGAGGGCGGCCAAGAAATCCCAATTTCAGACGTTTGCCATTGGTTTAACACGTAAAAGTTATTAAATCTTGACGAAAAATTCTGAATTTTTTATATGTTGTAAAGGAATTAGGAATAAGGAATAAGGTTTCTTATTGCAAACCGTTGGAGATGAAGAATCAACTCCACTGGAAGGGTTAATTCTGATTTTTTTGTATTAATAACGAACGAGAATGAGGTCGTATGTGGGTCATGGGAACACCCATGACCGACCCACATCAAAGCACCCAAATTGGTTTGTGGTTTGCACTCCGTATTGCTGTATTTCTTTTGACATTTTTGGTGAGTTGCTATAATGAATGAGGCTTGGCCGCCACCGCCTCATGACATTGGTAATCGTAACATAAAAAGAGTCGCCAACGAAATAGTACGCCCACTTACCACAATACTCAACTTATCAATATTAACATGTGTAGTCCCAGAAAAAATTAAAGTTGGGAAAGTTACTTCAATTTATAAAAAAGATGATGCCGAAATGTTTTCCAATTACCGTCCTGTGTCAGTTTTACCGTGTTTTTCCAAAATACTTGAACGATTAGTTTTTAATAGGTGTATGGATTTTATAGACAGTCATAAAATACTAAATGAAAAACAGTTTGGTTTCCGAGCAAACCACTCCACATACATGGCAATTAATTAACTGGTTGATAAAATTACCAAAGCAGTAGAAAATAATGAATTTACAATTGGAATATTTTTGGATTTATCCAAAGCATTTGACACCATTAATCATAATATATTACTACATAAACTAGAACATTATGGGTTTCGTGGAGTTGTTTACACCTGGTTTTCAAACTACTTAAGTACCGCAATGGCACGAGAAATATCAACAATTACAATCTTACGAGAAATAAGAAAGTTTTTACTGATCAATCCGTGCGAACATCCGGTCCTATTCTGTGGAACAATTTGGGGAAACATCTACACAATTCGAAATCAGTATCTCACTTTCGCAAAAAATTTAAAAAAGAACTTATTTCCAAATATAAAGAATAGTTTTTGCATTATTTTATTTATACTGTAATATGCTGTTGATTTCAATTTGAGTAATTTGAATAATGGTGCATTGAGCCGTTTTATCGTGTTTTGTTGACTGTATGTCCTTATCTTAAGATATGTTGTAACATAAATTTCAGGGGTTGACCCCAGTCTGGTCTTATTGGCCTTTGGTCAACTCCTCGATAAATTTTGTTTATGTAATTTGCTTCTGTGTAACATGATTTTTATGGAAATAAAGTTGAAGTTAATTGTACTGAAATCTATACCATTGAAATGTCCTAAGGATTGAAAAAGGTATAGTTTTCCCTATCTATGGGCTATAGTTAAATAGTTATAGGGCAATAAAGGTTCAAGGTCATCCTGGGCTTAAATTTTCAGAATGCTCTGATTCTTTTCAAGATGGTCCAAAATTTTCATATAGTCCCAAGGACCAGGGAATATAATTCTTCATAAGCTCTATTGTTCGCTTGAATTTACGTGCAATTCTGGAAGTTTTTGTGTTTTGCTCGTATCCACAAGTCATTGTAATGGCGTTGTGGTGGTGGTCAGGATTGGTCAGCTAGTGTGAGCTGATTCGGGCCGCGTGTATCCATGTACGGACCCGCGCCTAACATGGCCAGCCTTATTTGAGGATGGGCGATTGGGAAACAGTTCAGGGGTTGACACCCCTACTCTGATTCGACCACTGACCAGGCGATTAATGTACATGTACAGTGTGACTCTCTGTACACGGGACAGACGGGCCTCTTACGTCCCCCCGAAGGACGGGGTGCTTCATGATCCATTTGCCCAAGTCCAAGGAACCATGAGGAGAGCGGTAAGGTAATTCTGTATTTAATTAACAGCTGGTATACAGATCAAATCCAGAATTGGTAGTACCGAAATAAATCCGGCTAAGTGCCACCCAAACCACGGGATTCGAACCCGGGAAATTTTGATGGAAATGTACGCCAGAGGCAAGCACCCAACGACAGGCCACGCTTATCCCACGTGGAAGTAAATTGAGTTGACAATTTTAGTCATTTTTCTAAATAATGTGCACTCTTTTCCTTTGGGTATCCAGTTTTCTGGTTTATATAATACTTTAACATTTAGTGAAGGAGGAATAAGTTAACCCAGTGGTAGCAAACGTTATCCGGCCTACAGCTGAGTTGAGTGGATGCTGATACCAGCAGATTCGTGCAATATGACGGTAAAAGGAGCAGAGCAGAGGAGGTTTTTGAAGAAACGAAACGAAGAGGAAAATACCATCTGAACACACCAATCCATGCAGGCAAATAATTAAAGCAGCATCCTGAAGCATGTGCTTCATTCGGCGGCCGGGTTATTGGGGGCATGTTTTTATTTTTGTGGTGGGGTTTGGTGAGGGGAAGTGGTTACTCTAAATGCAAAAGAGTGAATTTCACTCTTTAGAGTGACTACAGGCCCACTCTGAAAGAGGGAAATTTCAACCTTTCAAAGAATATTTTTGGCTCAAATTTACTTCGTTATAATTAAACAAATGGTAAAATGATATCATTTTGTCAATTATCAAGATAAAAATTGACCCAAAAAAGTGTTCTTTGAAAAGGTGTGAAATTTCACTCTTTTCGAGTGGGCCCGGTAAGTCACTCTAAAAGAGTGAAAATTACTCTTTCATTTATTTCGAAAGGTGGTGGCCCACCAATTAGGCAACACAAATGGATCTAACTCCCCTTAAAGGTCGTGTTTTGCACTTAATTAAGAACACCAATTATCAACGTAGACCATCTTTATTTTTTAGAAAGTTTCTGTAATTTTGTTGCCAAAAAAGCAATTAATAAATAAATAATCGAGTCATGATTACAAATTAATCTCTATCCGCATATGTGATTGAATTAAGATTAGTTTAACACTTAAAAGCGATTTATTGGTATAAAAACTATCGGCACATCACTATATAATTGAAACACTATCCCTAAATTAAAAACGTACCAGATGGCCTTTTCATGGCCATTGGAGCATTCCTGCAAAAAAAAAATCCAGATTTATCCAGACCAATACACAACTGTACAACGATCATGAAAGCTACCATGTTTATTCGGTGTGGTATATTTACAAAGGCCGCATGCAATACCCGAAACAGAAGCCAGCGAAAATATATCCCATACGCGCATACACGTGCAAGTTTGCCAAAAGCCTCATCCTTTTGAAACGTCGCTGAGCACACAAAGGATAGAGCGAAGTTCGTTAGAATTTTTTAGTTGCAAGAAAACTACACTTTTTAAAACCTCAGTTTGATTGAGGAAAAATGTAAAGGGGTGTTTTAGATATCCATTTTGTGATTAACAAAGGGTTTTAGTTGGCCTAAACACTAACAATCCATGAAACGGTGGACATTTGAAAAGGGGGTTCGCGTAAGATTTAGTTATTCGGAAGTCGCACTGTACCCACTGATCTCTATCAATGGATGGGTACACAAACAGTAAGTGATATAGATGAATGGAGCAACGGGGGGACATCTTGGTCTTACCGAACACAATACCATTCCAGACTGGAGACACCTGTTTAACAGGAAGTTGTATCCCGGGGTGCACGTTTTAGAGACCATGAGCCATCCCATACGCGCAAATACAATGAGCTCAGATTGGCTTGATTTGTATTTGTTATGTCGCTTATCCACATTTCAATGGGAACAATTTTTTAATATAAATGACCGGCCTCTTAACCACCGCTTGGGCTCTTTTTGGATGACAACATGGGCAATCAGTGCTTCATTCAATTACGAAGCCCAGGTTTCCAATCCACTTGTATAGATGCGTGACATTTGTTTATGTTTATGGCGCCCCCTGTTGGTGTAAGAGAGAAACTGGCAGGCAAAAGCACCTATACTATGCATGGGGAAAATTCTGTTTTTTGCTGTAAGTTTTGTGCGAATTCAAATAATAATACACTTTCTTATCAAGCATAATAAGGCTCATGCTACCAGCTGCTATTTTGGACCCAATTTAGATCAAGAAAGATTCTGCAAGTAATTTATAACCAATTTTATGTGGGCTGTCACAGAAACTACTGTAATATTTTTGCCTGCAGAAAAAACAGAGGGCGTCCTGAATGTCAACAAGTGACGTCATAGGAACATCAATCTATAGAGATCAGTGTCGAAACCCACTAAGGCGCCGGGTGTCAAGCAATCTAGTACTTTTAATGTACCGGTAGCGCTTCTTGATGATGTAGAGGTTTCATAGTTTTATTTAAAAAAACTATAGTCTCAAGAATCCCAGGCTCATTTTATAAAATATTAGGCACAAATGTATGCCAATTTTTGATAAATTTATATATTTTAAAGGAAAACGTGTAAATTAAAGCTTTGTGTTTTTAGTTCCAATGTTAAAAGTAGTAAACGCCGCTAGTCTTTAATACAGGCCAGAACTTGACAACCACCGATCATCTTTCATTGGCGTGAAAGAACTTCTAAACATGGATGATGCAAAACGATAGCTGTAATTAATAAACGTGGCGGCTGCGGCTCTCTTCCTTAATTCGTCTACTGCTTCGAAATGTTAAGGTGAAAAAATGATGTTTTCTTCGCAAGGAAAAATAATCCAAGGACCATGCAAACCAATCTGGTAAGTCATAGATAGGGATATTTCATTATATATGTGCCGATTGATTTATACCAATAAATTCATTTAAGTGAAACTGGTGGGTGGGTCCGCGTTGGACCCAAGATTTTTGTTTTACGCTATTTTGCCCAAATTTTATGTAAAATTGCCTGTGCAACCTATTTGATTCAACAAGGAACGATGTAGCGGAGGGTTCACATCGTTTTCAATTTATCCCAAAATATCCTGTGTTTTTCAACTGCTTCTGCTGCTATATGCTAAACCAGCATGCGACATTTATAGTTCTGCCTGATCGATGGTGGGAATTTAATGCAAACAAGTAAACCGTCCAGCGGCGGCGGATCGGATTTATGACAAAAGGGCCTGGGGGGGGGGGGCCCCTTGCAGCAGCTTAAAGGGGGATGCCCGATTTAAGTATTATAACGTTTTCATCTTGATAGAATGGACTTCACCTAAAGCCCCATCTGTAAGTTTCGCGCCGATATTTCAAACCGTTTTGATTGGGGACAGCTAGAAACGTGATTTGTGGCCCCATAGAGTACTGTGTAAAACTAATATTGGGTCGACCAAAATGGAGTACACTCTTTCGCCTCGTAACTTTCAAAATAAACATCATTTAGCCCTAAGATTTCACAGGGTAATGAGAAAAATAGTAGCTTTTCTTCTGATTACCAAATTCGACACTCCGGTAAAAATCTGGGGTTCTGGGGGGACGAAGGTATTAGCGATCGGGCCATGGTACGTTAATGGTGTGGGCCCTGAATGGACGCAATGTCGCGCTTTAGTGCCACTGTGGGGGTCGTGTCCCCCCTCCCCTCAGGAGGTAAGAAATTTGAAAATATGGTTTTAAAAGGTTGCGTGCGATTTGAGGCATAATTTTTACCTGAGGGTCACGCTGCTACCGCCTTCGGAAACGCTATATGAAATGTATTTGTTACCTCAAGAGAAAATGAAAATCGTTGCGGAAGCGTTTACAAACAGTTGTAGGGTATTCGGGGGGGGGGGGGGGGGTGAAAAAAAAATATCAGCATTTGATGGCCCATTCCGTTTTGGATCTCACCAAACGGGACCCCTGGTTATCAAATGAAAAAATATACGTCAACCCCACAGAAAAACAACATAGACCCCAATTTTCACAAGCCAAAAAAAAAAGGGGCGATTTTTATGGCCGTGACCCCACCTTTGAAGGATCAGAAAATTTCAGGACCCCGGTTAAAAGTGTTGGTAAACGGTTCCGGATTGATAACAAGGTGGGTGACGCAATTGATGTCGCATTTTAGTACAAATAGGATTTTTCATTCTGAGGGGCTACATCCCCCTCAGAAGTGAAGAAATTTTGCAAAATCTGGTTTTCAGAATGGTGGAGTGAGGATTTGATTCATATTTTTTCTGATGGGTCGTGTTTTGCTTTGGCTATCGTCTAATTAGTGCGTGATATTTATTTAATTTGCTCTTTTGTAAGGTGATGAGAAAAATAAGAATTTTCAGGATCCCCTCTGGATATCACAAATCAGAAAACCATCTTATCGGTGAAAAAACTGACGTAATCCCACCACAGGGTTCGGCCCTGATCATTTATTGCATATCAGCAATTTTGGATTTTCCAATTTACTAGATTGTGGATTCGAAACTACGATGAAATTTTTCTTCAACCTTTTGAGTCTTGAATTAATCTATCCATATCTTTCATAATAAAACATGTCATGGTCTGTCTTCCACCTAATTTTCTTTAATGGCTATTTGAAGCACCTAAAAAAACAATAGCTTCACACTCGCCATCTGGATTTCGCCAAAATGTTCATCAATTGATAGTTGTGTTGATTGAAAAACCATGAACGAAAAATTTTTCTTTAAAGTTTTTCAGCCCACAAGTAATTCCGTGACAATTGTCTTTCAGAATAATACCAAGTTAAATTGCTTGTCTTCCACTAAATTTTCTAATTTTTGAACATGACCTTCGAGCCGTCTATGTACACGAAAAACCTGTGCCACAGATAATCAGAACCCCATTTTCACGAGGCAAAATTAGAGGATCCATGGCTGTGGCTCCACTTTAAGAGGCAAGATTTTCAGGGGCCCGGTTTGCAAGGGTTGGGAACGGTTTCTATTTATTGATACAGGGGGACTGATGCAAGATAATTTAACTTCCTGAAAACATATTAACCCCCTGGCCCATCGCATTCTGGTAGAATTAAGTTGATAAAATAATAAAATTAAAAAAAAAAAAAAAAAAAAAAAAAAAAAAAATCTTGGATTTTGGTAGCGTGTTGTTCTTGGGGTCTTTGTTTTGGTTGTTTTCTTTTTGGTGGAGCCAGGAGAGCAATATTTTAGGGCAGCCCTGTAAGCAAGCGCTGACACGGCTCACTCTTAACCCTCGTTCTACCGAAGGGGGGGGGGGGGGTCTACCACCCCCTCTTCAGGTTTTTCACAGGCTTGCCTAAAACCCCCTTTTTGGTGCCAAATTAGTTAAATGACTTGTCAATTGACATGTTCCGCTCCTTTAATCCAAAAACAAACATCCACCGGGTTATAGGTAAGATACAGGGTATCCCAAAGTGATCGATAGGGGGGGGGGTGGTAACCACCCCACTCCGGAAGAGAAGTACCAACATGCCTAACACAAACACAGGAAACATCACATACACTTGTGGATTTGGTGTACCAATAGATAGCTATGTCCTCCTCTCCTTTGATACCAAAATGAGTACCAACATGCCTAGCATTACGTACGTCACAATGACGTCATACAGTTTGCATGCTTCAACCCCAAAAACTGCCATTTCCCTGGGACACACACAGTGAAAAATCAATTTTCGCAAAAAGGTTAGGAAAATTCAGATTTTCAGCGTTTTTTGACTACTGCTGGAAAATGAATAGTTTTATTCTAATGGAAATCATTTTAAGCTATAATAGGGTGTTGAGTCGCTAAAATTGCGAAATATCATTTTCCACTCTATAGTCAGTATTTCGTACTTTCCTCAACTAGGACGTCATGGTGGACGTCATAATGGGAGTTAGTTACTTATTTGTACCAATGGAAAGAAGAAACTCTAAGCTATATTGGTACCACATTACAGGAACGGGGGGTGTTCAGTAACGAAAATCACAGGGGGGTGTGGTCACCACCCCCCTCGGGCGTTTTGTACAAAATAATGGCTCAGGATAACGAGGGTTTTAAATCGCCATGGTTACCTACTGCTGCGGTGCATACATTTTGAATATACATTGTTAACCACGGTCGGTAATTTACATGGTAAATAAAGTAAAATGACTCCCAATTAGATCATGGACCTAATTTACAGGCTGTCCCAAAAAAAACATACAAATCAAACTAAAAATTATAAAAATATAAACTGGGCATTTTTGCCAGCATATTTTGACTATTTGGTAGACAAGATTGCTAACCTAAATCCTCGCTTTATCCATTCCAATTTGATGCACCCTAAGCGGAGATATTGTGAAGGTTGAAAAACAAAGGATAAAAGACCACTTGGGCCAGTTTCACCTGAAGGTTCAAGAAAATTAAGGTATAAGGCTGTGGTTGTAGCATATTGTGGGATTTAAACCTGTTCAAACAAATAGATATTGTAAGATTAGGTGAATGTATTATCATGCATTGAACGAATCAATATATGATTTTCAGTGAAAGCAACCATTAAATTATTATGTTGAGGGTTGTGAAAAGAGGGACTCACTCTCAGGGGGACAATAATCCTGAAATTCAGAATTGGGGAATTTGATGCTGAAACTAATGTAACAGCCTAAAGTCTGGTGAGGGATAAATGGGGGACCAACGCTCTAATGTGGAGGGACATTTTACCTTCCCTATTCCCACTGCCTTCAAGATGCCAGGGAGGAATATGGTGAAAAAACAAGCAGTGTTCACACAAAGAGCAATAAAGGAAAGGAAGGTTGTGTTCAAAAGGTCTCAGTTACTTTCAACAAAGTGTTTTATGGTTCTTCCTTCTGCTGAGAAACCTGGAGTAAAGCTGAGACAGCAAGACGTTTGGATTGAATTTCCCAATGCACAGGTATTTATAGCAATTGCGACATTATTGAAAGTTAGAAATTAGGTGATATCACAAAAGAAGCAGCACTTAATACCTATTTTTTATTTAATTTTCAATAAAGAATGTCTTGAAGGTGATTTCAATGGCAACTTTGTTGCTATCAGGAAAGCCGGAACGAAAAACTGGCGCAACAGGTTTTTCAACTCTCTCAGATATTAGCCGTAACTCCTGAACCAGACCCCCCCAAATTACACCAACTAAAAAATCTCATGAAAAGCTGGAACACTCTAAAAAGACAGTAAAACTCAGTTGAGATTAACTTAAATTTTGGCCAAAAAAATTAATCTTGATTGTATAGTTTTTTTGGGGACATTCTGTAGAGAGAAGAGACCAACAACACACTAGTTTCAAAGAACCTAGCACGTTGCCGCCTTTGTTATTAAATCCCATCATGATCCCCCATTTACCGTTAAGGTAATGCAATAATCACCCTCTCAGCAGTAGAGCTGAATGGCTTTTAATTCGCTCTTCGGGGAATACTGGGAAATTCAGCCCGCCCACTGCATGATGTAAATCATGATGGCAATGAAGAAAATAATGAAAGATCAGAAAATTGTGTCTGAAATTAATGGAAAACGTACCAATAGCATGCCATTTCATTCATTTAAACTATTGCTTATTTTTATTATTATTAACCCTGGTCTACCTGAGGATTTTTTTAATAACAACACACCGGAAGGGTGTTTACCACCCCTTGAATTTTCTTTCTTGAACATTCAATTCCTAAAATTTGGTACCTACGAAATATCTTCAGTGTTTATTCTTTCCATTGGTACAAAATAAGTACCAAACCAATGAGACGTCACATATGCCGTCATAAAGGTATAGAAAGTATGAAATACTGCGTTATAGGAAGAAACATTGATATTTGCAAATTTACTGGCTCATAATAATATTGTAACCTTAAACATTTTTTTTCCATCGTGTAGAGATATTATGACGTCATTATACATGTTAGTATGTTTGTACTACATTTTGGTATCAAAGGAAGGAGACATGCTTATCAATTGCAACTAAAATCAAAGGTCTGTGATATTCCTGTATTTTCTTACAAGGCGGTTGGTTTTCCCCTCCCGAAGGGGGGGGGTTATTGCCATAAAAACCCTATCCATCCTTATGGATCACACCTTTACCTTTCCTGAAGAGCTACCTTTTCTATACCCCCGGTAAGTGTTTTTTTTTAATGGGGGCAATGAAACGGAGCATAAAATGTCAATTGGCAATTACTTCACTCATTTGACACCAGCCGGAAAATGGCGTTTTAAGGGCGAAAAGAATAGAAGAGAGCGGTAACAACCCCTCCCCCGAGACGAGGGTGAATTAAGTTATACATTTACTTATGTATAAATTATACTATCACCTCATATTTCAGATGAAACTGACATTGGAAATCAGTTCGACATGGTCTCGGCTATCAAACAGCCACAACGGTAAACCAAATTCAACATAACCGGAAGTTAAAATATACAATTTAGTGGTTTTTCGAGGTAGAATTACACCTATGGGCGCTTCGCATTGGGCCAACCAGTTCAAAGTTATTATTTGTTACAAGGTACATTGACCTTTCATAACACCGTTTCGCAAAGTCGGAATTGATCGGAAACATTTTCATATGATTTTCACAAGATTTTTAAACAATTACGGGCACAGAATCAACCCAAATGCAAGCTATGTTCTACAAGCGTAGCTCCACAAAGGAATGACGGATTTTGATGGGGTTTTCGGTATTTTTCTGATCAAAATTCTCCTCTCTTTTGGTATCACACTTGCCAAAAAAAGGAAAAAAATGGAATTGGGGGGGAATGTACTATGCACTTTCAAAAAAGCCTACAGTCAGGGCACAACATCCGGTCAAAATTACAAAGTTGTAGTCACTTGCATCGACCGCGCAAAGAGATACGGACCTATAGATCACAGACGGCTGCGGTGTTGCACATGACGACAAATCGAGTGCTTAGCGTTTGTCGAGATGAATGGGGAATCGATAGGTAATTGGTGGTTTTCGCGTTGTTGGTTCCTTCTCAAAGAGGTTCTATATAGATAGAGAGGAAAAACGTACGTATCTTTAGAAATTCAACCATGTCTCGCATGTTTTGCCGAACAAAAGAAGAAAACCTAGAGTACCAACAATAGAAAGCAATGGCTGCCTCGCTTCTTACCCCATAATGTGGGTGCCGATTGCATATACACTAATCGGGTAGTGAATACAAATTAGTGATGTGTTAGAGGTGCCCAGGTGTAATAATAGTCTACCTGGATCATTGGCTCAGATACTTTTTGTTCTCATAATGCAATGCGGCTTAGGTGAAAAGATGTATCATTGAGGCGGTTTATTTAAATCAAGACGCTGATGTGTCATTTCATTCGTTGTGTGGCCATGGGGTAGAACAAAATTTAACCACCCAATAGCACCCAAAAATCCAACACCTGATCTTTTGGCGGATTATTTGTTTGCTATCGAATTGACATTATGTGGTGGATTTACAAGCACCCAAAACTGATAATTATTTCGTGCAATATTCAAAATGTCAGCCAGCACGGACAACTGATTTTGAATGCGTTTTTTCACCCCCTTGGTCCTTCTTCTTCTATAGGTCCATTGATTAGATCAAGATAAGCATTGTGCTGGTATGTCAGATTGTCAAATAGGACTCCCTTCATCGGGATTTATCTAGGGAATCTATGTTAGTTTGATGAAGAAAGGTTAGTTCAAACCGTGTCCTTGAAATTACAGATCCATATTTTTATTTCTAGTTAAAGCAATAATGGCATATTTTTTGAAGAAAGCGCCCCATTTTCCCCAAAAAAATTTGAGATTTTGCACAGTTGTTTTGGTAAATGTCTAGTCAACTATACCGCAATGCTCAAACGGCGTATTTTCTCATAAAGAAACGATTGTGTAATTAGGCTCGGGGTCCTAACGGCGGAGCTGGAATGCCATTTTTATGTCGTTCATGGATAAAATCGTGGAACCTCACAAAAATGACGTCTAAATTAACTTTTCTTACCGGATGGAACAATTAACTAATGGAATAACGTAGGACCCGTACATGCCGCAATTTCCCGGCTATTTCATATGGAAGGACGTTTTCCAGCAGCGTTGAATTATTATCGGATGATATCTCCGAACCTCGTTTATTCCGGGTTCACTAGATATCCTTAGAGGAAAAAAGCTTATTCACAAAATTCGAGTCTGCTCCGTCGTGCGGTTTGTGGTGAGCAGGCTAATGTGGGTGATTACTATTCGTTTACGGACAAAAAATCCAACTGGCGAATTTCTCACAGATTCGACCGAATTTGCGCGTAAGAGTATAGGTACACATGGATTACTAAGGCTACCGGTTCAGATGAAAAAAAGATCTCAACTTTTTTATGTAATCGGGGGCGAGGTTGTAGATCACGAAATGCTCCTTTAATTATTCTAAGGTTACAAATTTCTTCTCTTGCGCCCTACCATTCACATGCGTTAAGGTGATGCCTGCACGATCGTGTGGCACAATCCGTCTACGTTTCAGTCGCGCAGGCCTCTCCTACAGATTTGGATTACCTAGCAACACAATCAGTCCTTGTTTTCGGCGACCTAGGAAGTGTTCTGCGAATTCTCGCAACGCAGAAAATATTGCGTAATAAAATTATATGTCGTAATTTCATGTGGCGCTAAATTAAAAACACAAGGTTGTCTTGCGCTATCTTTCTCCATCGCCTTCCTCAACCAAGCGCGGAGGTACCAGCGATATATGCATTCTGCATACGCTCCTCTTCGCTACCGATAAGCTTGTGAACTCTTGGTGATGCGTGAGGCGTAAAGTCAATTACGCGTTCCGCAGAAACAATACAAAGGAAAATACAGTTTTTTTGACTTTTTTGCCACATTTGGGGGAATAACGAAAAAAGTACGTCCGTGACCCCCGCATTTTATTTTATATTTTTTTGGGACGTAATATGGTTGGGACCCTGATATAATTAGAAATCATAAAAATTCCCGGAAGCGTTTTTTTTGCTGTGATTGATTTTTAAACACCATTATATCACATTTTCCATAGAAACCGTTTACAAATTTTGCCAAAAAATGTGTTTTTTTTATAACGTAATTCTCGAGAAACGAATGCCCGGTAACGCCCATTATTTTTATTTTAGATTTTGACTCAGCCCCAAGTAAATACCATATATCAACTTGTTAAAGAAAATTCCAGGAATGACTTTCGATCGTGCAGCTCCACCTTAACTATCATTTACAATTGTAACTGTGCCAAAAATTCTCAAATATTTCGGAATTGGGGGCCCTCTTCAAAAAATGTGATGTTATACCTGTCTTAGCGTTAACCCATTTCCAGGCGATATAGTTTACCCACACCACATGGCAGCGGGGATTCCCGTACACTGCAAAAAGTGGGGTGCATGGATGTAATCTTAACCCCCCAACCCCCAAATACGAGGGACGCATACATGCACTGTGGTACACTTTACACCATTGTGTGTTAAATACCACCATGTTAGTGTGATATTAAGTGGCATTCGTGATCCAAACAACCTGTCCCCCCGTTTAACTCGAAAAAGTGGAGATTTTTAATCATTGAAACCGTAGCCTTAGTTAATCTATGTGTACCAAAATCTTACGTGAAAATCTCGGTCGTATCTGATAAGGAAATTTGCAAATTTCCTATATATTCTGTCGATCCCGGACAGAAATTACAGCACAGTGACCTACATAGGGACCGTGGGAGGAGGGGAAACAAGCATGTGATCATTACAAGCATAAAACCGCAAGTTTGGAATCAACTAAATTTTGTGAAAGATTGGTATCAAGGATATCTAGTGAACCATGAATAAAACAGATTAGTGCTGGAATCAAGAACATGCAACTTTAAGGACACATTTTGAGTGTACAATACACTGCTGGGTTGTTAATTTTGCACCACAGTCGGTTGTTAATTATTTTTAACAATGCCAGTGCAACATTAACACGACTGGTGTTAATTATACTCTCCTGGCATCACATAACGGGACGCACCCCTCTGGTGTAATAACACGCCCAAACTTGGTGTTCACATTTAGATGTTATAAACATGTGATATTTTAGTAGACATGTTTGGTTGGTTATGTTTGCTCTATTGTAAACTGCTTGCCTCAACAATATAAACAGATCGCTACAAGTGCATTAGTTTAAAATTATACAGCAACACCGAGCGGTGTTAAATCCTAAATTCAACACCAGAAACTTACATCGAGAAGATTGACACCGACTGGTGTTAACATTTTAAAACACCTAGTTTTTGCAGTGTAGGCACTCTCCGTTCTTAATACCGGCCTGAAACCAGCGTGAACCGCCATGTGGCCAACATGCCTGTTTAGTTTTAATGCCTGCGTAAATACCCGTTGTCCGTTCCATATCCATATTTTTTTGATTCGTAGCAAGAATCCTACAAGGGGTGACATAAAACCAAGACACAACCGACCCCAACAAAGACCCAAGACCCCCTCAAATATAAACCAAGACCCCCTCAACTCTTAAACAAAGACCCCTTCAAAACTATAAAACAAAGCCCCATCTAACTATAAAACAAAGACCCCCTCAACTATAAAACAAGACCCCCTCAACTATAAAAAAACAAAGGACCCCCTCAACTATAAAAAAAGACCCCCTAACTATAAAACAAAGACCCCCTCAACTATAAAACAAAGACCCCTTCAACTATTAAAACAAGGACCCCCTCACCTATAAAAACAAGACCCCCTCAACTATAAAACAAAGACCCCTAAACTATAAAACAAAGACCCCCTCAACTATAAAACAAAGACCCCCTAACTAAATATATGTGAACATTATCGTAAATCAGTGGCGTAGACAGGGGGGGGAGGAGGAGAACGTGCCCCCCCCCCCCAACCGTGATGTTCCGTCGGTACATAACGGTCCGTCGGTACCCCCGTCCGGTACCTTTGTCTAAAAAATCTGTAAGCTGTTGTTTTGAGCGCGAGGTGCAAGATATGAAATACAGAGAGAGAGAAGCCGCCCATAACAATTGGTTAACTGCTTATTATGGTTCAATACTATCTACCTATCTCTATCTTTCCGTTGGCTGTGATTTTGCATTGGAGGCGACGTTTAAAACGCGAGCGGGAAAAAATTGTTGTTGGTACAATACACGTGTTGGTAGGTACATCCATCCAAAGGCAATCCATCTGTGCCCCCTCGTCAACCAAATCCTGGCTACGCCAAAGAGCAGAGTGTTTTTTGTCTTTTATTTCGTTGCGATATCCGGTTTATCGTGTTATTTGAGATGTAAGATGGTCCATTTTCAGTATCCTCACCGTCAATGTGCAGCTTTTTGCATGGCTGAATCTTCCATGATTGAATCTCAATGGCCGACGATCTCTAATCGCTGTCAGAATTTTCAGACCACACACATGATCCTACAGTGTGTGTGTGTAAGCCGTTTTGGCGCAATCCGGTTAAGTGATCCCAAAAATATGTTACACACAGCTGTGTATGCAGGGGCGGAGCTGACGAGGTCGAGTACAAACACGTTGCGTTTTATGTATTATGCAAGTTACTCCTGAGATTGCGCCAAAACAAGCTTGTTTTGGAGCCAATCGGTAATAAGGGGATCCCCAAATCATGTTAAACACAGATGTGTATGATGGAGCGGAGCTGACGTCGAGGTCGAGTACAACCACGTTGCGTTTTTATGTATATGCAAATGCCTCCCCTGCGTATTGGCCAAAAACAAAGATCATGTTTGGCGCATCCGGTATTAAGGTGATCCCCAAATCATGTTACACACAGCTGGGTATGGAGCGGAGCAGCTACGAGGCCGAGTACAACACATTTGCATATGTTTTATGGAGGACCCACTTGAGTATTGCGCCAAAACAAGCTGTTGTGGACAATCCTGGTTAAGGTGATCCCCAAATCATGTTTACACAAGATGTGTAGCATGGAGCGGACGCTCGACGCGAGGGGTCGAGTAAAACACGTGCGTGTTTATGTATTATGTAGGTGTCTGACTCCCTGCCGTATTGCCCAAAAACAAGCATGTTCTGGCGCAAGCCGGTACGGGTGATCCCCAAATCAGTTACACCACCGCGTGTCTGGAGCGGAGCTGACGGGCCGGTACAAACCATGCATATGTTTTATTGGAGATGGGGGGAACCACTGAGTATTGCGCCAAAACAGCTTAGGTTGACATATAGCCGACGCCGCGCCCGGCGAGGTAAACATCTTAAAGTTGACAGAACCACTACTGTTTTTATTCAAAAACTGTTAAGAATAACTGCCACATAACTAGTAAAAGCTTTGTTTAACAGCTGAACACAAGCTTCTTCAAAACTTTTAAAACTGTAATTTGTACTTCAGCGGGAACTTCCCATTTAAATAATTTATATTCAATCACATTATAATTATTCCGAAACATCCTTGCCACTACCATGCCAGAGCGGCTAGCATCGAAAAAAAAACTTGAAACTTGGCATAAATCTCAAATGGCGCCAAAAAATCAAACAGCTGTTTTTCAGAGTTACGGTACCATGAAGTAGAAATTTGAAGAGATCACGAGAAAAGGGTGTGGTTCGCTTGATATCGGGCATTGCAAATAAATCCCCCTAACATTTAGTCAATAATAGATGAATCCATCCAATAATTAAAATTAAGGAGACACGAGGACGGTTGGTTTGTGCATGCAATTTTTTGAAGTAAATGGGTAAGGATGCAAACGTATATAGATGGAGATTATGCCAAGGAATTAAGATTGGTTGGGTCTTTGTTAATAGTTGAGGGCGTCTTTGTTTTATAGTTGAGGGGTCTTGTATCTTTGTTTTATAGTTGAGGGGGGTATTTGTGGTATAGTTGAGGGGCGGTTTGTTTTATCGTTGAGGGGGTCTTTGTTTTATAGTGAGGGGGTTCTTTGTTTTATAGTTGAGGGGGTGCTTGTTTTATAGTTGAGGTGGTACTTTTTGTTTTATAGTAGAGGGTCGCGGTACTTTGTTTTATAGTGAGGGGGGGGGTTTTGTTTTATAGTGAGGGGGTCTTTGTTTGTTAGGGCGGGTCTTTGTTATGTTGAGGGGGTGGTCTTGTTTTATGTTGAGGGGGTCTTTGTGTTATAGTTAGGTGGGGTAGTTGTTTTATAGTTGAGGGGGTCTTTGTTTTATAGTTGGGGGGTCTTGTTTCTAGGTGAGGGGGGGTCTTTGTGTTATAGTTGAGGGGTCTTTGTTTTATAGTTAGGTGAGGATCTTTGTTTTATAGGTGAGGGGTCTTTGTTTTATAGTTGAGGGGGCCTTTGTTTTCCTTTGTGGTATAGTGAGGGGTTTTGTTTTATAGTTGAGGGGGTCTTGGGTCTTTGGGGGGTCTTGGGTCTGTGTTTTATAGTCACCCAATCCTACAAATAGGTTTCGGGACCTTTTGTATGAAGAACGGACGAGGCGCGAGGGCGAGGTCGTATGGGGGTCATGGGAACACCCATGACCAATCCCACATTAAGCCACCTAAATTGGTTGGTGGTTTGAACTCCGTATATTGTCGTATTCTTGATATTTTGGGTGAGTGCTGGGTGAGTTGAGTTGCTATATTGAATGAGGCTGGCCGCTAATTGTAATTGATTGGATAGCCGGGTGGGGGGGGGAGACACCCGATGTTCGATACTAGAGTTGGGATTTTGGAGGTGCGATGCGAAAAAAATCCCGACCATCGGCATTAACGGCTGACTCAGGATTCGCGAGGAGGGCGCACTCAATTGCAAACAATCGAGTTTTTTTTGCATCATTACCTTTTATGCTGTCCATATACTAATCACGTGTGAAATAACTAAGTCAAATCGGAGTTCTTCATATAGAAAATACAACTTGTGATAAAATTCGGCATCCGGAAATTTTGTTATACACGGTAGCCTTATAGCACTGTATACTGTGCTAAATGTGTACTGCCTGACAACAGAAAATTCGATCATCTCTAACTTTGGAATTAAGCAATTTAGGTGACTATCTTTAGGTCTAGATGACTTATTGTAATTACTACACAAAAAATATTTTTTTCGAAATCTCTGATCGCGCCTTTAATTTGCCTTAATGATTCCTCACAACCGCTTGATGGAATTTCTTTCATTTTTACCATAGAACGGTCGGCAATAGACATCGTTTTAAGCATTTTTTTCTGGCGAACTCAAGTTCGTAGAAGAAATTTGTAGAATGGAGAATGGAGCATCATTTCAAACATCCCCAAGACCGCTAGAACGTTCGGGTTCGGGGGGGGTAGGACACGATCTGCTCGTTGGGCATTGGGATTTCCAACGGTATTTTGAGGAATTGCGACGCGTGCATTTACTATAGCAGTCTCGGGTCCCAGTGGACATTACAACAAAATCATCTCTAAAACCTTTGTTCAAAAGTCCTAGTATATCAGAATAATTTAGGGATCAATCAATCAATCAATCCTTAAATTTGTATAGCGGGGCCCAATTCAAACAGAAAAAAACTTTTAAAAAGCCACTTTTTAAAATTAAAAAACATAAACAAAATCAATGAGAGTATGGCTCTTTGAAACAGATGAGATTAAGGCATTTTCTTGAAAGTGTCAACTGTTGCTGTCATCTTTGATGGGATGGTAATAGGTTCCACTTTTATGACAACGCATGAGAAAGATCGGTCATCGAACGTTTAGCGAACGAGTTCTGTGTAGATCATTTTGAGATGAAGATGACAGGATTATTCTTAACGCGACGGCTTGTTGGTTTGAACGTGGAGGCATCTGAAATAGTACTCTGAGCCTTATTGTGGAGTGGTCTTTGTACACTACCATCCGAACTTTGAATTTGATTCGCTGATCAATGGGCAGCCAGTTGAGAGAAATCAGTTTAGGAAAAGTGATGGAGTCATAATTTCTTGCACCTGTAATAATCTCGCGGCAAGTCTTGGACATTGAAGGCGTGAGAGCAGAGATTATTAATTCCAGATAAGAGGCTGTTGCAGTAGTCTAAAGCGTGATGTGACAAGAGTGTGAACTGAAATTTTGGAATCGTCGTTGTAAGCATTTTGCGTCTTTGCTGATGTTCATAGATGATCATTGGTAGTCTTGATGATTTTAGCCACCTGAGCACTCAATTGTCAAACCGATCAAACTCACGCACTCCGGATTATCTCACCAGGATTATTTGAACGGACTCGACTCCACGATTTCCCGCATGAACTATACAAACGTATACAACTTAAAAGTCTGCGAAGAATTTTAAATGAGCTAATTGAGTTCTTGGAGCTCAAATGCCTTAGCATTGAAGCGCCATTGCAAACCAACCACAACAACAACACCACAAGTATAATTTTTCAGAATTTGCCGTGTCTGCTAGGTCCGAACGGCCGGTATAGTTAGTGTGCTTACGCGGGCACTTGAGCCCAATCCGCGCACCAGCCGTCCATGTGTTAACCAGACTGACTAGCGCAGTCTTACTGGTGTGTTGTTCCAGCCCGGTTTTATGCTTTGAATTACATATGCTGTGTATCCCAAACGTGAGCAGTTTTCCTTAGCGATGCGAGCTTTTGGGATTTCGCCTGGCGAAGTGCCTGATGCGTGACGCAACGGGGAAAGATGGGGTACCCGGCTTGGATACGGCTGTACCGGTATAGTTGTGATCTACCACAGCCGGTTGACTCAGCACATGGTTTGGGTGCTCCGAAAACGGACATAACCGTTTTGGTGTTTGAGATGCAAGTACAACGCCCGGGGGGGGTGGGGGGGGGGGGGGGGGGGGGGGGGGGGGGGGGGAGTGGGGGGGTGGGGGGGGGGGGTTACTCAGTGGAAAAGGGTAGTTATATATGTGCCGCCGATATGGTGTCACATTTTCACCCCAATACTATAACAATGGAGTTCTCTTTTGTTTCTCACCGTGCTAACATATTGATGGGAGTCATGTTTTAGGCATTGTGCTACTATATAATGGTCCGTTTTTCAATTTTTGGTCTCAATTTACTATAAAATTGAGGCCAATTTTTCTGATTTTCGGGTAAAATCACAATGAAAACTTAAGTGCTTGTTATCCAATTTTGGAAAAGGTACTATGAAAATGGGCCATTTTGCTAAGATTACTAATGAAAATGGTGCAAAATTTCAAAAGCCAACTATGAACTGGGGGGGATGTGGTCGAAATTTCGGAACCAACGATCTAAATGGAGTCATTGTTTTTTTGTACATTTGGGTCACTATAGACAGTGGGTTTATTTTTTATAACCCGGCGGACGCACCCTGTCCCAATTTTGGGTCGATTACCCACCCCGGGGTACAACTTAACACCTGTCTACCATTGTTTACTGATGTGAATTGAATTGCGTAACTGTATTGTAGTCTACGAGTAATTGGCGCACATAGCCATTGTTGCTCTGAAAGCGCCATTCAATCTCTAATCACCAACCAACCATTGCGTACTTGTTGTTACAAGTGTGTCTAAATAACTCCGACCTCCCCCCCCCCCCCCCAGACAGGGCGCAACTCGAGCGTAACATCTACCAAAACTAGAAAATATTATATAAAGCTCGGAGAAACTGGCGAGCACCGAACTATAAGACTGAAAATACCGTCCTCGAACCCGTAACCTTTCGCTTTCTAGGCGTGAGAATACCACTGGGCCACCGAGGACTGTGTTATGTGATACCATTGACAAGCGCTAATGTATTGTCAGTCCTTTTTTCAGAGGTTTCAGTCGGGCCGTAATTATATTTTTTTTATTTTTTAGAATGGGGGGTCCATATATGCATGATTCTAGCAAATCTATGACGAAGCGCAACACTCAATTCAATGCACGCGAGGATCAAGTAAATGATACACCCGAAAAGAACTTGGTAAATATATAATAGAAGCTCGGAGAAACCGGCGAGCACAGAAACTAATAAAGAACGAAAAATAACACAAAACTAAAACAAAAAAAAAATAACTTCAAATTTTACCATAATTTTTTAAAAATTGGTAAAGTTCCCGCGCGCTTCGCGCGAAGTTTGTTCTACTTACATTACATTTAAGGATTTTAGAGGCTTCTAAATGGCAATTTTTTTGCGCTTCGCTCGCACATGTGCTAGTACTGGATCTTTTCAGCAAACCACCCGTTTCTGACCGCACCCAACCCCATTTCTGACCCTCTGACCGCATCTTCTGACCTGCACCAAATCCTCCGCGCATATGGAAACTTATGTGGACCGACACTTCCTTGTCTTTGTGTTACTAAATCGGACCATTTACGTCCTTCTTTGCAGGTATTTACAACGACCGTATTTCTTTGCACTTTTGTCACTTCCGCATGCGAAGTGCAAGCGGAGATTTGCTGAGATTTGCAGTAGCGCATGGGGAAATGCAAAGAAATCGGTCCCAAAAAATACTTCTTCTTCCAGTTAACAATCTCAACAGTCTTTCGCAAGGATGTCTCAAATTCCCTCGTGAAAGAGGAAACCAACGGACAGATCGCATTCCTCGATGTTTTGGGTTTAGAATAACCTACCTTACTCTGTGACACTACTGCCTATCTCAAGAAGACCCACAACGACCAATACTTTAATTTTGACTCTCACCATCCCATTGTTACCAGCTCGAGCGTATCGAACCAGTTCTGCTTTCGGCTTGCAATGCCATTGCCGGGCGCGATGGTGGCGCGGTGAGCAACCTTTAACTTTTCTATAGCGATGTACCTGCAAATCAAGCAATTTTAACCCAATTTTGTGCTTCGGTTCATGACCTAACGTGAATATTATTATTCTTAGAACCGGCTCACTTAACATTTTATGCATTTGGCGCAGGGTCATCAATAACTTCAATTTTCATAAGACATAAGTCAAAAATAAAATAAATGTCCAATTAGATCCTATTTCTGTTAAAAAATACAGTTTGAGAAATAAACTCGGTCCAATTTGTTTCAATTTTTGTGAAATTGAAAGAGAAATACAAACACGGTTTAGTTAACTCAGGTATTTTGAATATATCCAAGGATGTCATTAATACATTGAAATTAGAATTCCTACCTATAGATAGTCGACAACAATGAGTGTACAAATTGAGGTCATTTTAAGTTTTTGCCATGGCTTGTGCAAAGTCATTGAGTACTAAACTGTCAAGGCGTTTTGACAAACAAACGCACGTGTGAGCATCAAGGATTTAAAAATAGCCCTCCACACTCAATCTTGGGTTATACATTGAAATGTATTGAAAAACGATTCGTGCTTCGAATCAGTCGGAGGGAACGTGAATTAACATTACACTATCGTACCAGACCGCACCGCTGCAAACAATCCCTTGATTACTTGCTTCGAATCGTCTGTTAGGTATATTCATCTCATGAATGGAACGAACATTAGGGCTAGCGGGCAAGATCTCATAGCGGTTACTAAGGTGACGCACCCCTTACAAGTATACATAATTGTGCTAAAACAAATTGTCTCAAATTATCAAAATCAGGTCTACGCGTGTTCTCACTTCTTAGTGCACATTTTCGTGAAAATGAATTAAATGTCCATCTCCTTTTTTTCCCTGAATATCATTGACCAGCGATTACACCACGTTCCATGACTCCATCAAATACATGTGCTATTGATAAGTAAATCCGCCCGTTTTGAATAGGATGAAGTGCACTGACTTCAGATTCTCTTGACTGCCAAACCATTGTTATTTTCAATGATGTTAAAGCTTTTGAATTGTTTTTCACCGCCCGGTTTAGATTGGAACTACACAGCCTCATTCACGAATAAAATTAAACTACAACTTCTGCTGGGAGTTTAATAACTTGATCGTATATTTCACATTTATTCAAAAATACACGAGGGGAATGAGTAAAAATCATGAAAGAAGTTTGATTGGCAAGCTATGACCTAACATCTTTGGTGCAGAACCACACCCATAACTTAATCATATTAATAGTGACCTCTTTTCTATTCAATGTAGAGTTTGTTCGGCTCCGGTTCACCTGCATTTTCATATAGGTGAACGTTTCAATTTTCTGCTAGAAATGCTTAATTGCATAGAATGGGGTTACGCGGCACGTTACGGGTTTGGTTCTGCACCAAGATGTTAGGTCACAGTTTGCCAACAATTTGTTTTCTCATTAGCTTTGTTCCCTTATTTTCCCTTTCGATAAAGGATGAAATATAGGGTGAAAGAAAAGTTGAACACACAGTAGAACCTCTAACTTTATTTATCGGTGAAAGAGGACGGGTAATTTGGTTCCACGTCATGAAAATAGCTTACTCTAATCGGGGTGATGGTATAGCACCTTCACATGCAATCTTTTCAGTTGCATGGGTATAACAATGACTCTGCAGATCCCGAATGAAAAAGATCTGTGAAGCGTTTTGGTCTCTACATACCGAGTCGGATTTACTTATCAATAGCCCCCATTATTTGCTGGATCAATGAATCATGGTATACACCCGTACCCTGATATTCAGTGCTAATTTGTGAGATGACATTAAATTCATTTCTTCTCGAGAATTTTGCACATACTAGAATTTGAGAACACCTAGAACTGATTTCTGTAATTTTTACGACAGTTATTTCGGGAAGCAATTTATGACTTCCCAGGGGTGCGCCACCCTTGGTCCTTATCCGAGATCTTTTTTCGCTTTGGGCATCACTGGCCTAATATCAACTCGTGCACTACCAAGCGTCTCACCAATTGGTACAATCTACAGAGTTAAAAAACACCCCACCTTCCAGACTACACCCTTAAAATCACTTTACAACACACTAGTTCTCCATACCTTAGCTACTGTAACATCATTTGGGCCTTCCAACATCATTCACGGCTCACCAAACTAAATAGCACAAGAAATGGGCCATCGCACTATCACAACTCACCCCCTAGAATTCACACTTTGTTTTGCCATTATTTCACTCACTGACAACACTTAAATTAGAGCACCCAACCAACTTCAAACAACGCTCTTCATGTTTGACTATCACAACAATCATTTACCACCCTCCGAACTTCAGGCCATTACTTTACCACAACGACCATCAAACAGCTCTAAAAAACACCAGACACGCTGACACTTCATCTTCCCCTCCCAAAATCTACTTACCTCTTGTAAAACACTTTATTCAGTATCAGGGCGCAAAACTTTGGATTGATCTCCCAGAATCCATCACAACAATTACAAACAAAAATACTTTCAAAGCTCAACTGGAAAAAATTTCATCAACCAGTACAATGCTTATTAATTTACTCCCCAAGTCCTTATTTCTCTCGCTCACTTTATCTCAACTCACCTCATTTCTATCTCCACTCCTTACTTTTTTTCTTCACCTCTACCTCTTCAACCTCTGCTTCCTCACTATGCAATAGCAAGTACATACCTCAGCAAGATATGTTGAAAAGTCTGTCTTTCTTGTTCAATTCAATCCCGTATTTCCCTGTATTCCCGTTAAGTGTATGTTTAGGTTAGATTTATGTTTGTTTTTCCCGTGTTATGTATATTTACCTATGTAATATCTTATATCATCCCTTACTTGTGCATTATTGTAATATTTATTGTAATCTTTAGTATATTTTGACTTATTGATTACAGGGCCAGTAATTACTATAAGCCCTGTCAGGGCTTTCCCCTTACTGGTCCTAGCATATCATTTCCGCACCTGCTCATCTTAGTAAGTTTTATAATTGATACTTCACTTATTATGTATTATTATATACTATACTGTAATTATACATTTCACTTCACGTACGATATGTTAATGCTGAATAAATAATCTTGAATCTTGAAAGGAAACTCATGGAAGCTTTGTATATCAAGACTAACCCCTAACAACTTCAATAGGGATAAAGGAGCAAAAATTCTCCTGAATGGGGTAGACTACCACAGGATGCTCTCGACCAATGAACCGGAAGCAAAATTACTGGGGTATCCTTTCTCATCTGGTTATTGTTGTCTATTCCCCTGGAATGTAGATAAGGAAGGTGCAAGTTTGATCTGATGATGGCATTCCCAATTTGGGATGCCTCTGGGAAAGACCATTTTCTACTCATGTTACAACCTAGAGTACCACGTAGTTTCAAATCAAACCCCGTTTAATTCATAAATTTTTTCATCAACCCCATCCTCCTCCCAATGTCAAAAGAAAAGTTACGCCAATGCGTGTGAATCGTGCTTACAACTTTGACAGCATCGAAGTTTGTATTAGATTGATCGAATGACAAACGTACGGGCGGGCGTACGGGAGACATTATAGAGATAAAAACTGTAATTTTGTAATCAATATGTTCGGGCATGCTTTGAAACTAGCTGCAAATTCTGCACCATTATATTATTTCTCATGCATTTTTAGTCCACCGTGGTGTTTTCGCGAATGGATTTGTATAGCTTGTTATTGGTATGGTTATCGCTAATTGGGAATGATTGTTATCACGAACGTGGTAATTTGATGTCAAAATCTGACATTGTATTCATTGGGTGGGCGTGGAGACCAAAATCGGCGGAAATCCCAGAATTCTCTTGCATCATACATTGATCTTTCGTAACCTCCAAATCAAGCCTGTTGTTGACATTCAGTGCAAAACTTGTTTTATTGCAGGCGTCACTTTGAAGCATGGACCCACCCTCCTCAAGTCATCACCTTTCTTCACCTGGTCCAATTATTTATCACGTCAGAATTTCACCACCACTACTTTACTTCATTGCTTTACAAAAAACAAAGTCAAGGTATCACTATATCTGCAAATTTGGTTAGTCCAGGTTCACCCTTTGATTTATTTCCAAAGGTGGCGCTCACTTCTGTTAATTTTGGCAGATCTGAAGCTCATACCACCGTTTCATCACCAATACTGAAAATTAATAGTTCAAGCTTCACTTCCATGAACTATACTGTTTCAATCATACTTCATTGCATAGTTTAAGCTCACCCCCCACTGTTTCATCACCTTCACATTAGCTTTTGATGTAATTTCAGCTTCGTCTTTCACATCATACTTCACCAATTGTCATTTATTACAAGACCATGATACAATTATGATCAAATCACGAATTTTTCCACCTGCTTTACAAAACAAACAAGTCAATCAGGTTTCAAAGATTCAGCAAATTATTATTTTATTTTGTTTTATCCAATGTTCCTTCAGATACATTTTTGTTGTTATAACAATAAACACAAGATTATAAATGTATACAAAACCCTGTTTAACTACAACTCTTGTTTACTAATTCTTGTTAACTGTTAAAACACTATCTATTGTTAAACTGTTCCTTGTTCCCAGACTTGCCAGGTTTGCATTGTTAGCTTTGACAGGTGTGTTTATAAATAAATGACACGAAAAATA
>JAMKCH010009523.1:0-32750 GCA_023653785.1 Ophioderma brevispina | reverse complement strand
GGTCCAAATAGGTCGTCTGATGATGTGATGGTTCTCGAATCATTTCTGAAATGAACAATTTCAGTTCGGTGTACATGCTAACCTGAAAGTATTGAGCAGGCAAAACAAACAAACAATGTAAAAAATAATTCATGTTAACATGGTAATTGTCTCATTACCCCAGGACAAGGTCCCATACTCCAGGACAATGTCCCTAACCTCCAGGACAATGTCACCATATCCCCAGGACAATGTCCATACCCCAGGACAATTTTTTTTTTTGTCCCATACCTCCAGGACAATGTCCCTACCTCTATGGGACACTGTCCCATATCCCCGGGACAACTAACATAAACATTTATTTTCTATCCCACAATCATACATCGGTTATTAAACATATTACATACCTGTAAGAAAATGTAATTGGAAACAAATAATGAAATATGAATGTGGAAGAGTACTGGAAAGTCAGCCAAATACTGGGCCTTGTTCAAGTCCCAGACTCAATTTCCATTTGTTATAATTTGAAATGGTGGACTTTTTGAATTAAGATTAAAGAATGAAGATTTTTTGCGAGGTTTGCCATTGGGTGGTCTATGTTTTGTGTTTCCCGGTTTCCCCTAGATTCAGCTTGGAGTTTCCCCCCTTACTAGGGGTTAAGATTGGGTATTTGAAGTCTGACGCATGTCTTGTAGAATAAGTGTGGTTTTTTGGGCATTTGTTACAAACATGTTATCAAATGTGGAGGGCAACAAGATGTTTGCTGAATTGTACATGAATGATTCCAATATTAAGTTACACCAACCCATATTTTGGTGTTGATTGTATTTAATAAATAAAGGATAGATGCATTCTGTATTCACTATTGCTCACTGCTCTCAGGGCACGCTTTTCTGTGAATGTGTCTTTTCCCATTTCAGCATTGATGCACGTGACCATGCATTGATAGCATATTGTAATGTGTGAGAGAAAGAAAACAGTGGTTATATAGGACTAAGAAGTGCGTTCGGGAGAAAGGTTTTTACTTATTATAAAATACCAATACTACTTGAACATTTGCCCTAAATCCTCAATGTGATTTTTCCAGATTTCCCCAAAAATTCATAATTTAAAAATTTAAAAGCATAACTTGATTTATTTTTGTATCATCGATAGAGATTATTCAAATGGTTATTAATTTATTTGTTTTATTTTGCGTGCCAAAGCTCCGCTATATTGCCGGAGCCAGTTTTTTTAGGGATTTAATGAGAATTTATTTGACTTGAACCAGGTGTTCAGTTTACTAATACCATTATTCATATGTATTTAGTTTATTAATATCATATTGATGTAAATGCACTGGATCATTATGCATATAATATACTGACAAATCGTGAGCAGCATTTGGAAAATCAGTAATAGCAATGATAAATCCCAAGGGTCCTAAAATAGAGCCTTGGGGCATCATACCAGTGTCAATATATTTTGTTGAAGATTTGTGGCTATTGTAGTCAACAAAAACTGTGTTCTGGTGTGAGGTTAATTTTTGAACCAATCCAAGGACCAAACCTCTGAAGCCAAGTGATGCATTTTTAAAAGAGGATTATCATTGATTATGGTTTATCAAAAATGCCTTGGAAAGGTCCAAAAATACACCCCAGCAGTTATTGGATTAGTATTAGAAGCTTGAAGTACTTTTGCTGCACAGTTAGTTGATTACCCATATTGTTGAGGTTTGGACGGTAACCAAAATTGGTTTCAAGAGTATGTTGTGCTGTTTAATAATGAGATTGCATCTTTACTAAAACAAGTACGCTCTAATATTTTTAAAAATCCAGGAGGAAGACAGAAATTGGCCTGTAGTTTGTGAGATGTCCCATACCTCCAGGACAATGTCCCATACCTCCAGAACAAGTCCCAGTTACTCCAGGACAATGGAAATACCTCAAGGACAATGTCCCATATACCGGGACAAGTCCATACCTCCAGGACAATGTCCGATACCTCCAGGACAATGTCCAATATTCCAGGACAGTCCCATACTTCAGGACAATGTACCATACCCCCGGACAATGTCCCATACCTCCGGGGCATGTCCCATACCTCCGGGACACTGTCCTATACCCAGGACAATTTCTATACCTCCAGGCCAAGGTCCCATATCCCCACAAAGTCCCATACCCAGGACATATGACACCATTCCCAGGGACAATGTCCAATACCCTAGGACAATGTCAAATAACCAGGAAAGTCTATACCCAGGACAATGTCCATAACCCAGGACATGGTCCCGTTACCCAGGACACTGTCCCATATCCCAGGACATGTCCCATACCCCAGGGACCAATGTCCAATACTCCAGGAGATATACCATACCAGGACAATGTCCCATACCACAGAACAATGTCCATACCACAGGACAATGTCCCATCCTTCCGGAACAACGTCCCATACCCCAGGACGTGTCCCACCTCCAGGACGATGTCCATACCTCCAGGACAATGTCATATCCCAGGACAATGTCCCATACCCCAGACAATGTCCCATACCTCCAGGACAATGTTCCATCCTCCAGGACAATGCCCATATCCCAGACAAATGTCCATCCCCCAGGACAAGGTCTCCACTACACAGGACAATTTTCCATACCCCAGGACAATTTCTATACCTCCAGGCCCAATGTCCCATACCTCCAGAAACATGTCCCATACCCGGACAATGTTCCACTTCTCCAGGACAAGTCCCATCCAGGAACAAGTCCCATACCCCAGGACAATGTCCCTACCCCAGGACATGTCCCATACTCGGACAAGGTCCCATATCACCAGGCAATGTCCCATACCCCCCGGAACATGTCTTGTTTTACCCCAGGACAATGTCCCAAACCCAGGACAATTGTACTGTTGTATATCTAATAAGTTCGAGAATTCTGATACCTGCATCCCTCCCAAGTTCAGCCTTGTGTGACTTACAGATCTCCCGATATTGTGTTCACAATAAGTGTCAATGAAAATCAAGAAAATAGGTCAAATATGCTAATTAATTGAAATAGGTTCTTAGAATGCATATATACTGATGTAACTCTAATCAGTTCGAGAATGCCAAATCCAGGCAGATCGGTCCGGCCCCATGGTTTTAAGTCGTGTGAGTTATTCATTCTACTTTGATGACAGCTATCATCAAAAAAAAATGTTTGTTTGCCGGGCTTGCCCGTCAATCATCCGATTTAGTGTTAAACCATGACCAACATCTAAAATTAGGATGTCTTGGCCGCAATCCCCTTGAAGAAAATTACGAATTGAAAAGGGCCCGCCATATTAGTGGAAATTTTTTTATTATTATTTTATTTAAAAATATTATTATCGTATTAATTATTTCCAAGCATTTTGTTGAAACATATCAGCACAAACCTGATTCAATAGGTTTAATGTTAGAAAGCAAGTAGCAAACAAGTACATAAAAATAAATTTGCGAGAAAACAAAAAATATCCAACGAATGGAGAATTAAAACAATTCTTTGGATGATCGGAATACAAATATGAACAACTTCCAATATTACAAATGGCGAATTCCTGTAGTTCCCGTCGATTAATAAACTCCGTAGGAGTTATTGGTAAGAACGAAAGGGGGGATCAAATGAGGTCGATTTGTTTAAACCTGTAAACGACTTAGATTTCAATAGCTGTCAATATGTACCTACGCGTTTCGTCTATCAGAGCTTCGCTTCGCGATGTTATAATCTATTTCTTCAAATGAGCACATACCTTTTCCCAAAATTGGCCGTCGTACCTCGTACACGAGTTCTGCTGGACTGCAAGACACAAAATGGAAACGGGACCCGCAGAGAACTTTGGTTGTGGTGACATTTTTAATTTGGTACTGTCTGGGGGCCGCCGTTTTTTTTTCGTGACAAGCAAACTAGATTCTGTCGGCTTATCTTTATGTTTAATTTTTTTTTTGATTGAAAAAAAAAATATTTTTTTTTGCCTTTTACCGCTTTTATTCTTTTTAATTTTTTTTCCTTCTATTTATATAACATTGACTGAGCATCTTGCAATTTGACATGAATCTTTATGAAGAATTCTGTGAGCGATTTTAACACCTTTTTATGGGTTCAATAACCATTATTGCCATTAAAAGTATTTTCTAAAATCCCGCTCGGATTCCAGTGGGGTTTTTCCGAATTTCTGGCAGGTCTCATCTAAGTACCGATGTGTTACACTCTAAAAACCCTGAATCAAAAAAAGTTTGTCAAAAAGATATTCTACCTTCAATCCAAAATTAGTAAAACAAGTGTCCAAAAGTGTCATTTTTTACCAATTATTTTTATGACAAAGTGAAAACCAACAAAAGCCGTTAGATTTAACCAACGGTTGTTTATACTTTTACCAACTTAATCAGTTTGAAAAAATCACGTAATGACTATGTACTTGTAAATGTTAACTAATGTTGAGAAAATGTATGAGTAAGTTGCTTTAACCAGCTTTTGAGGATCAGATGCTCTAGTTCAGACTAAGGTGCTATCAACATTCACCCTTTTCAAAGGCTAGTCGGTTTTTAGCGAGTGCGTTTAAGATCACGAAAATGCTCCTACGAGCACACTAATAAAATAAGAAAAATTGCTAAAGTCATTACTTTCTCTGAGGGCTATTATGTAGTCGTTAAACGCACCACGTATATGACCCTTAGCCATCATAAATGGGTATAATTTCCTAACCTTCATTATTGAATTGGACCAAAGAAAGTGAATAAAAAATAATCAAAACTTAGCCCGCGGGACATTAAATAAGCTGCGAGTAAGTTAATTGATTGGTTCTATAAATAATGATTTTTGAACATTCTATGGTAAAGCCTATATGTCCGAACCGCGGGACAGTTCACGCTTAAAAAAACGCTTATGTTAGGTCATTTTTCAACACCGAGATCAATGTGAGGAAAAATACACTAAGCTGGTCAAAAATAGAATTCTTATAATAATTAAGTAAAAAAGTACCACATTAACATAAGAAATAAATCAAACATGTGGAAGCAGAACTTTATTATGAAGAAATGTTAGACTTCTACCACAACACAGATCATGATAGTCAGTGAAAAAAATTCATTGACGATCCAGGATTTCAACCTGGGACTTCGGTTTACTAGACCGATGCTCTACCAAATGAGCTAATGGGTCAGATATTACATTCCCTCTAAGAATTCCATCTAGGTTCTTGGATTAGTAAGATAGTAGAGGAAAAACAGGGTTGAAACTGAAGGGCCTTTAAATTAAAATCACTGCTCTTCAACATATGACCCATTACTCAGTGGAAGGACGGACTAGTAAAACGAAAAGTACCAGGGTCAAATTCTTGATGGTCAGTGAATTTTTAACTGACTATAATTAATCTTTGTTTTGTGTGGTGTGATATAGAAGTCTAAATTTCTTATATAATACCTACATCAAGTAAAAGTTTTGAACTAAATTAGTAAAATTTCAGATAAGTATGATAGAGTTTATTGTGACAAATTGTATTTTGCTACAAGTACTTCAACTTGTGTAAAATAATATTTAGTATTAACACTTAACTTGCATAAGGGGGGGGTTCCTAGGGACCCATTTTGGTTTTTTTCGGCCGGCGTTTTTTAACGCGCAATATTAATTTGAGTTTAATTTTTTGTATTTGTCGAACTTTTAGTTTGCACTTGCATTGGTGCAAAAAAATTCAAAATCCACGCGGTCGTTTGTGAGTTTTATTAGCATGGGTCCCGAGGAACCCCCACCCCCCTTATGACTGACGGAAGTGCCCATTGTACAAAAATTAAAAATCTTCATAGAGTTACTGTTGATTCTGATTTCATAATGCATACAACTAAGTGATAAACAAAGTAATATAATTAATCTAAAAAATTTCTTGGAAAGTAGAGTATAGGCCATTTGGTGTCTAATTTGATATACATCGTATAGCGGTTTACTGTAGGAACCTCAGTATGGGAAATTATACAAGGTAAACAAAATAAAACTGCACGAGGACATTTCTCTTTGGCTTAATATGTTTAAAAATAGTTAATCTTAACCCATATTAAAGCAATCAGCAAAAGTCTAGGTGAATCAGTTGCCGTAGAGAAAATGAAGAGGAAACGAATAGTGTCTTTTTCGCACAATTTGACGCAAAATTAAAAATCATATGTTTGCCCCTAAATTTCTTATGAACAATTTTTTTCAGTTTTTTTTTATTTTCTTTAATTGGTGATTTGTCTTTGAATCCTTCTAAACATGTGGTGGATGGATTTCATTAAAAAGTCTTTGGGAAAGTGTATATAGTGAATGGGTCCCTAGGAGCCCCCCCCCCCCCCCCCCTAGGGTACTAACGGAAGGTGCAAACCCCTTATGCGTAAGTGTTTAACAGCCCCTTGCTAGTCAAGTTTGCCATGGACCCCGCCTTTATGAGGTTTCGATGTTTTGTTTTTTTTTAAATACGGTACACATTCAAAAGGTGGGTTAAACAATACTGATTAAAACTTCCCATCATTTTTAGTACATTTTTAGCCTAGTTTTTAAAATATTAGTTTGGTTTGAAGTAATCTAGCCATTTAACAGTTGGGTAAGTATAAGAATAAAGTTACATAAAATATTTGACAAAAGTAGTTCAGTGTTGCCCAGGGATAATAACGGTTTTACCAAGTTGTGATTAACAAAGGGGCGCCAGTGGCATTTTCATAAGTGAACAACGCATATTGGTTTTTAAAATATTTTACCAAAAGTTTAGGCCCTCTAAGTTTACATTTTAGCCAACAAATGTTGGTTTAAAAATTTACCTTCTTTGGATTTTTTGTTGTTCTAGTTCTTCATTCGTTTGTTTTAGTTCGTCTTCACCTTCTTTCTTCTTTTTTCTTCTTTTCTTATTCGTCTCCGTCGTTTTGCTTTCCTTGTGACCCAACCTAAAGAGAGTAGCATGCTTTGCGAAGTTGAGCGGGCCGGGTTATAGGAATAGCCATTTTTTTTTTCTTACGGAAATAGCTAAATCCTATAAGCCTTGACTAGAACCCAACGGGAGCGCTGCACGCTACCAACAATGTATAACTATTTCTGCCTTGTTTCCATTAGTTTCCAAGCATAATTGTATGGAAAAATTAGTCAATATCAACATCGAAACCACTCGTTTTTTGCACTGTAAATTTCTCATTCACAACCAGGCAAGGCTCCCGGCCCGTAAACGCCAGGTGCGCACGGTCAGGTACAAGCCAACCCATCGCTATGCTCTGCACTTCTTCTGGAATTGACAGTGACAGACATACGACGGTATACGACGGGACATTGTGTATTAATAGGTCTCAACAAATGGTACGAAATGCTTTATTAATATAGAAATAACAAAGTTGGAATATTTTCATTACCTGGGCATAGCAATCTATGACATAAGTTTTTTGTTTTTTAAATTTCGTCTCTGCAGGCTTTCGGAATTCGGCTTAATTTGCTATAAACCTTTAACACAACTATAGCAATTGCTTTAACATTGGATCAAATCCATGTATTCAAACTTGTCCTTCAAGATCCGTATTTATTCAAATGCATGAATAGGCTGCTATAAATATCGTAATGAGCTTGATTTATAATAAGTAACCTTTTCAAGTAATCTAGATTCTCAGCATCGTCAACCCCATAACAATTGCACGAAACAAGGTTGACCATTTTAAACTGATGATAACAACGAGATAGCTATATGTTTGTTTACTCTTTATGTTAAATTTTTCGCTTTGTATATTTAAAATATCTTAATTCGACCGCATTGACCAGCTCAGGATCATGATGAAACTTCCATCATCCCACGTAGTACTTGACTTTACCATATTTACCCCCACCCATCCGAGGCGTATCTTGTACCTTCTTTGCTTGTTAATTGCATATGGAACGTATAGAACATCAACAACAGCAGCGAACGAATCTGCATTCTCACTCTTAATTGCATATCACGGATTACTTTTTCACCAAGTTTTCTTCAAAACTTGGCAATATCCAACCCCATAATATGGAATAAAGGCAGCTACAGTGACTATGAGTATCCATACGCAGGTTGCATTTCAATAAAGCCTTTACTCGGCACATTCAATTATGAATTGGTCATATCACCGGTCGTCCAGGTTGACAAACATAACTTTGATAAATTGATTAACGCTAAAAAATCTCTAAAACTTGATGTTGTACTTTGGAGTATAAACAAATTATTCCTAAAATACCGCAGTAGCCCATAGGCTACTGTGTTTTTATTCTGCCTATTAATGTCCCGAACATAATAACTTAAGAGGTCCCCGAAATACAAGCACCTAAATCATATTTCACATATATGTTCCCCAATTGGTACACAAATTCTTCTTTTCAACAAAATGGTAAACCATTGATCACCAACTACAAACTACACGGTAAAATGTTCATTAAAGATTCGTCGTTTTTAACTGGCAGCTGGGACCTTAAACATTCAAAACGACGTTTTTTTATGACATTTTTAAGAGTGAATTTTTATTTTAAAGGCAACCTTCCCGAGGATGGTCGCCCCGTCTTTAATTTTCTAACAAATCCTCAGTGTTTTTGCATGTACATAATTCTTGTCCACATACTAATGACTGTGTGAAATAGCTAAGCCCGATCGATGGTGCCCTTCTCTCCTCTAAAATCAAGAGTGGAATTTCACTCTTTTGGAGTGACTACAAAAAGGCCCACTCCAAAAAAGAGTGAAATTTCACATACCTAAAACGAACACTTTTTATTGATCTCTAACTGGAAATTTTAACTCACTGGAATTAGTGGTTTCCTAAAATCTTGCGGACTATTTTACCATTTTATTTACAAAACTTGTCTACATATTTAATGTCCTTTTGTTTCATGTAAGTTTAAATTTTCAATTTTATGATACTGGTATTCATCACAAAGATACTACATTCTAAAATAATAATGAATATTCAAAATTAATTAGAAAAAAAAATGTAAACATTCTAATTAGTCATGCTTGTACAATATATTAATGCCACTTTTTTCTTTGGCTCTTGATGAAGGTTGTTTTTAATGTCATTGTGTGTAATAGCCGCTTGTATACAGTACTTGAATCAATCACTTTTCTGATATTTAGCAAGCAAATAACTTGACAAGATATGGTTTACAAACCATTGCAAATGAACAGGAATAAAGTATAATTAGTACACAGAAAGATTGACCAATGTCATCTGAAGTTTCAGCCCCCCCCCCTGCCCCCCCAATTGAACTGAGTTAGATTTTGGGGAAATCCCCATTTTTTTTTAGCCATGTTCAGTGGCATTTTGGGTAATCACAGGTACAATAAAAAAAATGGGCTTAAAATAAAACAAGTAATGGAATCTTGTATTTCCAAAAAATCTTAAATTAATTGAATGGCTGCATTTCCAGCGAAAATGTTCTTGCCAGTTACAAGTAAGATCAAAACCAAAATTTTACAGTTGATTCGAACTTTCTCACTAGGGATGGTTTACAGCATAACAAACTACAAGACCAGTGGGTTATAGAATATAAATACAAACTGACATGTAATATGTTTTTGTACACAAGAGTTGTGGTTATTCAGTCTATCTCAGTTGTTAAAACATGCTTGTTTTTTTGTTTGTATGTTTCTTCTGGAGCATTTCAGAGTTGTATCCTAATCTGAACAAAAGACCTTATTTTTTTTGGTATCATTTCAAAGACTTTCGAAATTTCCAATATTCCCGAAAATTTCCTAAATTCCCCGTTAATTCCCAAAATTCCCATGGAAATTTTCCGCTCTGAAATTCCCGGGATTTATGTCAACCATGGTATAGACCCTATATAAAGTAGACCCTATGATTTTTGATAATGTTCTTAAATTTTGAAATTCGTAGAAGTTTATTTGTCCTTCGCATATGCGTTCAACCAAACAGACGGTAAAGACAAACCGCTCTTTTGAAGACACTTTTAAAAAGTGCCTTAACCGGATTGCTGCCCTCTTGTCTAGCGCATTTTCGGATCACCGAAGAAGGGAACCCTTGTATGTGTTGCTTTGGTTTCACCGCCCCTACTCATGTACTCCTTGATCACGCTTTGATGGTTTAAAATAATATTTCATACTTTGTACAACATATTTCTCTCATCGACGTCATTTAATACATGTATCAACATCTCTCGCTAAGTGATCTTCACACTTAACATTCTTAAGGTAGCGTCACTTTTTAGCAGGAGTATATTGATGGTTTCCACCCCATTCCATGGCCCACGATGTAACCCCGACTGTAAATCATGGCAGATTTGATGGCCCATTTGGGGGCATATCTGACTGACCATGAATTTGTACTTGACATTGCAATTATTTATGCATAGAAAAAAATAGTTCAATGACGTCTTTTGAAAAGAAAAAAAGTTATTATTATTAGATGTAATCACCTTGTTCATTGTTGAAGGTTTCCGGTGAGTGTAATTTGCTGATATAGATATAATTATGATTCAAGCACTTTACAACAAAATAGTGAATTAAAGGCGTAATGCGCATATTACATCTGACATTCTTAGGATATTGACATGTTTGGAAAACATGAATGAGTTATATGTTTTACGTGCATTACTCTGGGTCATTTAGGCAACTCCGAAAAAAGAATTAAAAATTTCATTTTTTAAATAATTTTTTACATTTTTTTTTTTTTTTTTTTTTTTAAAAAAAATGCATTGCAATTGAGTCCAAACAAAGCCTAGTCTTAGGTCAGGGGTTTTTTGAGGTGGCTTCCCAATGACCTGCGGTCTCAAAACCACTGACTTAGGCCTATTACTAGAGCCTAATAGATTACCATGGGTTGAAAGAAAGGATTAAACACGCTATTTGTGACCCGATATATATGTCAGCCATTGAATTTGAGTTATAATCCTACGTGTATTATGTTGAAAACACCATGTCACTTGCATAATTTACTGCAAAAATATGGGTCGCTTAAATCTTTTAAGTTTCTTTTTTTCATCATTGTATTTTTGAGTATTATATCAAAGTCATTTACCCATGTCAAAAATTACTGACACTGGTTTGAGCGTATAAGTTCGAGTCACATTAATTTAGATTATACTGTGTACACACTATACACGTGCACAACTGCCAATAACATATATAATTTCACAGACATTGTATTACAAGGTAAAATTGACATTACAGGGTATTTTTACCTTAAAGACAAAGGTAAATTATACTTTGCAGTAAAAAATTTGCAAAATTGCAGCAAAAATCATTATTACATATGATTTTGCACTGTTTGTAATTTTACCTTTTTCCGCGAACTGCCCGTAACTACCTCCTAACCCGTGCATTTTTACATTTTTACTTGATGATCACTTTAGGTTATAAAACAGTTTTGAACTGAAACGGTGTGTTTGGTAGGTTTGTCCAGTGCAGTGTACTCTCAGATTTTAAAAATCGGCAAACATGTCTTTCTAACAGCAAAGAACTTCAAGAAATCTGTAAAATTATAAGCATTTACTCATGTAAATTTACGAAAATTTCTGGCAGTATGTAGGCCTAATGTTTTTTTTTTTCCAAATTTGATCAGGCTAATGTGTAAATGGAACTCTCATCACTAGTTTTATTTTGAAGAAAATAAAGAAAAAACAAACTTATAATTAATCATGTTACAAATAGGCCTATCACTTGGACAATTTTACCATGTTTACATTGATGGCAGAAAGTTATTTCAAATATGTGTTTCGTTCTTATAATTTGTTGGATCCGTCGACAAGACCAACTTTGAATGTCATTTTAACTGTAAACAAAATAAACACAGCTTTGGAAATACTTGTCTTATTTGATACTAAAATATGTTGTACATGACGTGACATCTACCATACCGATTGGGATGACAGACGGTTTGCCGTCAGTGGAATGGTGACCAGTAGTTTATGTCTACAGTTAAAAGAAACAGATACTAATTTTAATGAGTTAATTATACCAATATTTATCTGCCCAATATCTTCCCATTACACTCATTGGGCGTGGATGGAGCTCATCTTCACATGACGTGTATGACAAGATCATCCTGCATGTGTGATACTTGTCTTTCATCAAAAGTGTTTCTAGTATATTTTTTTCATAATTCCACAAATTTTAACACATCATGTATTCTTATGACTATGAGTACCTTAACTTAATAAAAGTACAGAAAGGGTTTTCTTGGAGCTTAATTAGCTGTGGTGCTCTTGAATTATGAAAATAGTATAATGGTCTTGTCTTAATAATAAGAAATTGGCTTAAATGCTTTCAGTGCGTTAGCCTTTTTACTTCAAAGTTGTCTGAATTGTGTATCCCATAAACCTATTGTTAATATCAGCGTTGTATATGCAGAGAGCACAAATGTTAGACCCGGGTGTTAGACTTTGCACTTTCTATAGTCTACAGCTTGTGATTACTCCTAAGCAACGACTTTTAAAGGAATCACTTTTCACTATCAACCGGTGTAATTAATTATTGATGAGACACAAGTAATGCAACCACTAATGACATCCGATATTGAAAGCCTGATTACACTGAGGGAGAAGGTCAATACTCTGACTAAAACGTCTGGGAGAGCTATGCATTGTGGGATATTAAGCAGCGCAGCGTTAGTAATGACGAAGAGGCGGGAGAGTGCGGCAACCAATGATAGACTCCCAAGCGACACACACCAAGGGGCTGGTAAAGCAAATTTGTAGCACACAGTGTGGTTTCACTGCACATCAACTGTTCACTGTATGGACCACGCACGCAATTTTCTCGTCTGACCAATGGCTAAGGGATTCCTTAATTGTTAAAAGTGATATTTTTGTCTGCACGGGAGATAGCTATCCGCGCGAGTCGAGTGTACTTGTAAGTGTATCTTCTGAGGCATCACTGGATATCATTTATTAAACCAAGGATTTCCTAAACTATTTCTTTACATCAATACCATAGCACAGGTGCGGGAAATTGCAAGCTTTCCAAATGAGACATCGAATCTTACCTCCATGAGAGCTTCTTTAGCTTGGATTGACGAAGTTTCTTCTAGGATGCTCTTATAGATCAGCTCATGTCTTAAAAAGGTATTCGTATCTTTTATGAATATTGTATTATTTTCTCCATTATTGGTGGGAAAATAATAACACGACTCACCATGGGTCAAAAGAAAAAGGGAAATGCGGTGTTGGTGGCTGTGTTTTGTGTACTGTCCCTCCCAGTACTTTCGTATGGATTTGATTTGCCATTTCTCACGGAGGCAAAACGACGAGATCAACAAACAGAAACAGAACAAAACAACAGGCGGAGTGGGTTATTGTCAGAACTTTTGCCATCATCACGGGTTAATGCAGTTCCAAAAGGAGAGCTTTCGGACATTATGCGAACTTCTTCACCTCCAAAACATATTGTCAAACTGTTGGAGAAAATGTCAAAAGATCTAGATCTGTTACAGAGAAGGGGGAATACAGTTCGGAGTATTGTTCCGACGAGAAGTAAGTTTAAAACTTTTTAAGAGTTTCTTACACTGTCAATATGCTTTAAACTATACAAAAATACTATAAAACAAAATGATAACTTGCAATTGTTTCACAATCTGTAAAGTTTTCCCGGATGCTTGTTCTGTACGTCATGATATTTACCTAATTAACACCTTAAAATCTAAAACAATAAAATAAAATCTTAAAAGCTTTCCAAGAAAACAATAAAATTAAATCTGAAATATTGAGCTTTTTCCCATGCAGACAAATCTCATTATGGTCGTCCATTGTCTACCTCTGTCCGAACAAATAGGCTGAACAATTTTGCCGTTATTAAAAATTTGTGCTGGATAAAACCTCCATGTTCTAAAAATTTTATTTTATTGTTTTAGATTTTAAGGTGTTCTATTCACGTGGCATGTGGTATGAGAATTACTGTATAAAGTATTTGTCACCACAAATATGTACCAATGCCCCTTGTTGGGTGTTACAATTTAGAAAATTATAGGCCTATATGTCTTGTTAACTGTGATAAAATATTGAAAAAGTGGCAGTGCCAGAAATTTTCCGGGGGTGCAATGGAGAAAGTGAATATCTGAGGAGGTGAATCGTGAAAACCCAAAAATTAGGAAATTTGTGGGTTTTGTCCCCTCAACTCTGAGGGAATATTTTTTCCCGATGCCCTTTGGGCACAGTCACTAATAGGAAAGGTGCAATATTGATCATGTTTTATCTAGTAAGAAGTCCACATTCTATCAATGTTTTCTTTGATAACAAGTTTTCAGACTGTCTAATTGGGAGACAACGTAACCATTTCGGCCCTGTAGCGTCGGCGTCGTTCAGAGAGAAACGTTTTTCATTACCACTGTTATGACCTATACATTTACAGAGTCTCAGTATTAAGGGATAACATTCACAATACTGACAACAATAACAGTAATTTTAAGAATCATACTTAGTCGCCAAATGAACAAAATGAGCAAGGCCTCGAAATATATCATTTAACTTATTTTTTCCATTGGTTGCTTCATACTCTACATACGTAATCACGAAATTAACGAGGCGTAAAATGAGAGAATAGTTGCTTTTGTGAAGATTTGTTTGTCCTTTAGAAATATTGCTGCACTGCTTTCAAAACTTGGGAGGTCTTTTGCAGATGCGTTTAAAGAACCAATTTCAAAACGGATTACATGACTATAACAATTAGTAAACTAAATAATATTTAGTAAAACGTATCGGCCATAGACGCCTCATATAATTAAGGCTTTGTTGTGTTTATTATCATTTTATTACCTTCATTAACGCGCTCACCAGGGTTAACGTAAGGCCATGATGTGCAGACCACACAGTAAATAAACACGTAATATTGTATTTCCTTTTATTTGAGGAAAACAAGACTATCAAACTACCCATATCACTGAACATAAATGTAAGACATCAACAATCTCTTGGGGAGACATGTTTTAATGCTTACAATGCCTATGGGCGTATCGTGGCTTCAACCAATACAAAGTTTCCAGGGCAGCGAAGGTCGTGAGGAGTAATAACATTCCTCATTTGAAGACGATCTCTGTTTATACTTCTTAATTTGTTATGAAAATGGCGCCTTAAAGTTGTTTCCACCGCGTACCCGTAATATGCATGATATGCCAATTTTTTCAATTTAGTAAAATGCATGAAATGGGGGCGTCGCCATTCGCTCTATATTATTTTGAAGATCGACTATGATAGTCTAGCTTGATTCTGATGTCTAGCAGGAAAATGGGCAGCAACTATTAATTTCCTTGTTGACCCCGGTGTTCATTGGAAGTCACTTATGTATTTATAAATTTACAAAGTTAACAAATTTACAGTATCGGGTCGCTTGTTTCTCTAAACAAACGCTTGGTAATTCCACCGCCGATACACAAATTGTTAATAATCCGTGCACAAATACATGAAGAACTGGCGTTCAATGACCAGGTATTTGTAAAGCTTGTAAATTAAAGAACTCTATGGAAGCAGGCAGGTCACAATTTTGCTATTATCATTATTATTATTATTATATCTATATTCCTTCCAGTTCGAAGCTTGTACTTTAGTGTGATATTGACTGAAAGAATCCACTAGAGTCAAAGCCTCTTGGAAGTGACATTTGAACAGTTGACGATTTAGCCAGTGGGTAATGCCCATATCAATCCGGGAATCACTAACATTGAATTTCACGGATCTTTATTTATGTGAATAGATCTGGCTATCAATTTGAGTTTCCACATGGGTGGCTAAATTCTGTACTTTACAGAGAGACCCAATGATAGCTTTATCAATTCGAGAGCAAAAGTGACAAAGTGGCAGCTAGGAAAAGCAATGAATGGGAATGAAGTTATTTAAAAGCAACACTTTTCAGCATATGTCATTTTGAATGATATGGACAGAAAGTGACATAAAGAATCAAAGAAGAGCTCGTTGTGTCATTGGACCATCCGCATTTTTCAGTGATATTCTTCCAGAGCCAACTATTCAGAAATGAAAGCATGCGATTCAGCAAGCTTTGATTTGATACACATTTGTATGCGTGGGTGAAACTATTAATTTCCTTATTGACCCCGGTGCTCTTTGGAAGTCACTTATGTATTTATAAATTTACATTATTAACAAATTTACAGTATCGGGTCGCTTGTTTCTCTAAACAAACGCTTGGTAATTCCACCGACGATACACAAATTGTTAATAATCCGTGCACAAATACATGAAGAACTGGCGTTCAATGACCAGGTATTTGTAAAGCTTGTAAATTAAAGAACTCTATGGAAGCAGGCAGGTCACAATTTTATTATTATCATTATTTTTATTATTATATCTATATTCCTTCCAGTTCGAAGCTTGTACTTTAGTGTGATATTGAATGAAGAATCCAATAATAGTCAAAGCCACTTTGAAGTGACATTTGAACAGTTGACGATTTAGCCAGTGGGTAATGCCAATATCAAATAGGAAATCACTAACATTGAATTTCACGGATCTTTATTTATGTGAATAGATCTGGCTATCAATTTGAGTTTCCACATGGGTGGCTAAATTCTGTACTTTACAGAGAGACCCAATGATAGCTTTATCTATTCGAGAGCAAAAGTGACAAAGTGGCAGCTAGGAAAAGCAATGAATGTGAATGAAGTTCGTTAAAAGCAGTGAACACTTTTCAGCATATGTCATTTCGAATGATGTGGACAGAAAGTGACATAAAGAATCAATGAAGAGCTCGTTGTGTCATTGGACCATCCGCATTTTTTGATATTCTTCCAGAGCCAACTATTCAGAAATGAAAGCATGCGATTCAGCAAGCTTTGATTTGATACACATTTGTATGCGTGGGTGAAACGGTTATTTTTTTTTTGTTATTCAGTAGTCACCGTTATATTGTGAATTCGAACCCCAATGTATATGCACCAGTGTGATGTGTAGTATATTATATACGTAGCCCGTATTCAGTATTATATGACTGAAAGAAATAAACAAAAGGAAAAAAATATTTGGAGAAAAAACACATCAAAATTTAAAAACAAACAAAAACAAAACAACGCCTACAAACAACTGAAACTTATACTTGTGGACCTGGAATCTTAAAGGGCATCCCCCGGCTCATCCCATGGTCTTATATATAATACTTACATCGCCATATTTAGTTTTGTTGAATGATTTTCCTTTTGAAAGAAATCAACAAACTAATTATAGTTTCAATTTGGCTACCACCCCCGGTTTCAGCATACACACAGTATCCCATGGGACGGATGTACATAAATGCTTACTGTATTTTAAAAAAAAACGACAATCCATTGAAAATACTTTTGGAGTTGAGCATTTTAAGTTACTGCTCTATAGTCACAGTAAAACATAAAATGGCATTTCGAAATCTAAGAGCGAGCTGTTACGCGATTCAGTTAAAACTTTTAAGCGTATAGTACCAGAAACTGATTCTACTTGATCTTTATTCAAGAATGAAATTATATGACATGCTTTCCGAAGTACAAGGTTTTAATTTGGTCTAACAGACAAGGCTATAAATATGTTTCCTGAAACTTTTGAAATACTCATTTTGATAACGAATAATAAGAGGTAACCGATAGTTCATAATACATGAATTTTTTGTTTTCCATTTTTGGTTAAAGAGACACTGGCACATTTTGAAAAATAGTGCGCCCTCAAGATTTTTCAAATCGATATTTTTTTTTTGTTTGGCAATGGTTTTCAAGCTTTTTTATATACAAAGCCCTCACCCGAAATGATTAAGACCAATCAGCTTCCTTTTGGGTAACAGAACGATTTTATAATTTAACGTCGCCGGCGACGTTAAATTCGCAGACGACGAAAACGGCTTTTAACACAAGAACACCCACTTCCGTATGCATGTTTCCCACGCTATGCACACTGTTTGACCGGTCTATAACCTTTGTGGTTTTAATATCAGTGAGTACGAGTCAAATATATTCATGTAATATACACATTTGTTGATTAAAGTTATGGAAAACTAAAAGTTGGCCTACAGATTACTGGATGTCTTTATCCTCATATCAATGTCCCTATCTGTTTTGGGGTATGTTATTTTTATGCATAAAATATATCTCTGTTCTTCCAATGGCCTACACTATCTTTGAGAGCAAATTGAAGAAATTTCATATTTTGTGAAAATGTGCCAGTGCCGCTTTAAAACTTTCCTTAATATGTTTAAAGACGCACTGAAATTTACACTATTCTTGTGTATCAAGTAATTTCGGAGTGGATCTACTTGTTTCCGAAATGCTTCCTTTGAGAGTTCAATGCAAACAAGGCTTACACGTTGACCTTTAAGAATTTTCGTCTCACCAATGTTTACGTGCAACAAGTTTCAAAATATTTTTTTTTTTTTTTTTTTTAAGTGACATAAAGAATCAATGAAGAGCTCGTTGTGTCATTGGACCATCCGCATTTTTTGATATTCTTCCAGAGCCAACTATTCAGAAATGAAAGCATGCGTTTCAGCAAGCTTTGATTTGATACACATTTGTATGCGTGGGTGAAACGGTTATTTTTTTTTTTTGTTATTCAGTAGTCACCGTTATATTGTGAATTCGAACCCCAATGTATATTCATCAGTATGATGTGTAGTATATTATATACGTAGCCCGTATTCAGTATTATATGACTGAAAGAAATAAACAAAAGGAAAAAATATTTGGAGAAAAAAAAAATCAAAATTTAAAAACAAACAAAAACAAAACAACGCCTACAAACAACTGAAACTTATACTTGTGGACCTGGAATCTTAAAGGGCATCCCCCGGCTCATCCCATGGTCTTATATATAATACTTACATCGCCATATTTAGTTTTGTTGAATGATTTTCCTTTTGAAAGAAATCAACAAACTAATTATATTTTCATTTGGCTTACCGGTTCAGCATACACACAGTATCCCATGGGACGGATGTACATAAATGCTTACTGTATTTTAAAAAAAAACGACAATCCATTGAAAATACTTTTGGAGTTGAGCATTTTAAGTTACTGACTGCCTTTATAGTAAAACATGAAAATGTCATTTCGAAATCTAAGAGCGAGCTGTTACGCGATTCAGTTAAAACTTTTAAGCGTATAGTACCAGAAACTGATTCTACTTGATCTTTTTCAGAAATACATTATATGACATGCTTTCCGAAGTACAAGGTTTTAATTTGGTCTAACAGACAAGGCTATAAATATGTTTCCTGAAACTTTTGAAATACTCATTTTGATAACGAATAATAAGAGGTAACCGATAGTTCATAATACATGAATTTTTTGTTTTCCATTTTTGGTTAAAGAGACACTGGCACATTTTGAAAAATAGTGCGCCCTCAAGATTTTTCAAATCGATATTTTTTTTTTGTTTGGCAATGGTTTTCAAGCTTTTTTATATACAAAGCCCTCACCCGAAATGATTAAGACCAATCAGCTTCCTTTTGGGTAACAGAACGATTTTATAATTTAACGTCGCCGGCGACGTTAAATTCGCAGACGACGAAAACGGCTTTTAACACAAGAACACCCACTTCCGTATGCATGTTTCCCACGCTATGCACACTGTTTGACCGGTCTATAACCTTTGTGGTTTTAATATCAGTGAGTACGAGTCAAATATATTCATGTAATATACACATTTGTTGATTAAAGTTATGGAAAACTAAAAGTTGGCCTACAGATTACTGGATGTCTTTATCCTCATATCAATGTCCCTATCTGTTTTGGGGTATGTTATTTTTATGCATAAAATATATCTCTGTTCTTCCAATGGCCTACACTATCTTTGAGAGCAAATTGAAGAAATTTCATATTTTGTGAAAATGTGCCAGTGCCGCTTTAAAACTTTCCTTAATATGTTTAAAGACGCACTGAAATTTACACTATTCTTGTGTATCAAGTAATTTCGGATCTACTTGTTTCCGAAATGCTTCCTTTGAGAGTTCAATGCAAACAAGGCTTACACGTTGACCTTTAAGAATTTTCGTCTCACCAATGTTTACGTGCAACAAGTTTCAAAATAAATACAGAGAACAAACAGTTTGACCAATGTTCATGTGCGTGTCGAGTAATTGCTCGGATGCAACCGCAGTTTGTTTAATTCTGGTCAAATGTAAAAATATGTCCAACGTGATGGAATGTTTATTTGATGGCGAAAATCAATTCCAGATTTATTACGTCCATGTGTACAATTTCCGATTTCTCTGTCGGGTGCAAGCGTGAAACATGAAAGTTTGACAGCACGTGAAACAGAACAGCAACTCGCGAACACGCGTAAGTCACTACCTCTTCAATTAAACATGTCAAAACATTGCAAAATCATACCGAAAAAAGTTCAGATGTACACCAGGCAAAACACTAACACAACATGTCAGAATTTGATTACGATTAGCAGCTTTTCATTCATCAGCGTGAACTGAAAATGTTACAAAAATGTTAGGGAGGTAGAGACGATACGAGGAGACATTCTCAAGCAGTTATCCCGGCCATGGCTGGTACGTCTTGAGCAGTTTCCGTCGTAAATCTCTTTTTATGCTTATTAGATTATGCCAAATTATCTTTTATGAGATAATGGTATGTGGGGATGTGCACCATTAGGACATTCTTAGTGACCTTATGCGGGGACATCGTGAGCTGAGAAAATTTTACAAAGTAACGTAACTGACATTTTGGTCATTTTGAGATATGGACGTTTTAAGTTCACCAAAACAATATAAAACAAAAGAAATTTGACCGGAAGTGAGTCCTTTTTTTACACTTTGAAACCTAAATAAATTATATATCATGTTGACGCTTAACAAATGTAAATTTCAAAAATATTAGTATCTTACAAAAATCAAAAATGTCATTTAGCACCTTCATTGCGCCATTGCATGTGATCAGAATACTTGCTTCATCTAAAGCTGATTCGGTTTGAACTATCAAGAGGAATACGTTTGGGTGTTAATGCAATTCACTTTACAAAGGAAAACTTCGGGCGGGTGCGTGGGTGCAATTCGCACTACTCACCAGTCCATGCCACTAAACCCATAAAAGTAGTTACTGGTTTGATATGATTTTATGTTTTTGACGGAGCAGATGAGAATTATGATTAGTAATATAGGTTATAAAAAGTACATCAGTTAACAGATTATGTGTTATGGTGGTATAATTTGTATTTTGGACTGCAGACCAGCCGCTGTGAATCTAGGGTAAAGGTACCATTTCTTGATGGATTTATGCGCAGAATAGTTATGGTTTCAGAACATGAATTTCTGTGAAGAAAAAATGCCAAAATCTACGGTTGCTTTTGGTTGTAACTTCATATTCAGACTGAGATTCAGTGTTTCTAGCCGCATAACCCCCCGAGCCGCGCGCAAAGTGGCGTAAAGCTGAGACAACTAACACGGGGATCCGTCTGACTATTCAGTACACTGGGTTTTAAGGGTTTTAGCCGGCTGACTATTGTTTTCAGTTTGTAGGACTTAGGACCCACTTTTTCACATCATGCGGGGACAAGGGAATATTAACTTATTTAAAGAACAATATACAGATGTTGAATTCCTTAAAAGGAATTTTATTATATGGGAAATAACAGCCAATTTTGGAAACAAAATAAAGAGTTGGCTTGACGTCACGGATTGTTATTTGGTATTATTTTGCTTCGGGGGACCCAATTGCAGGTGTAAAAATGACGTACGTATCCTACATTGGAAAAAACAACCGATTATCTTCATCGTACGTCGGTTTTTTTTTTGAAATCTGTTAGGGAAAAGGTAAATTTTGTACTGTTAACATAATATACAGAGTCTTTTGGAAAAAAAATAATAGCACTTTGGGGCAGAGGGGTTTCATCTGTACAGACCTGATTTAAAATAGTCGGATTTATATATATCGGTCGCGCCCGAAAGAGAACACTGATATCTGATACCGACACGTTGACCTGTACTGAACTTGTGACAACAAAATATTCATCTCGTTACCGTTTATATACTGTATAATACGGCAACACAGCAAGCATTCTGTATCTCTGTTGTCACAGCTTAATCGATCAAGACTCGTGAGACTATACATGTGGGTCTGTACAGGGAGGGTAGGACACGATCATGCTCGATTGGGCATGGGGGGATTCCAAACGGTAATTTGTGATGAAAGCTGCTACATGCATTTACTATGGCAGTCTCGGTCCCAGGGACATTAAAAATCATCTCTTAAACCTTGATTCCAAAAGATCTTAGTAAATCATGACAAATTAAGAAAAAAAATATGAAGTTCACATCAATCATGCTTCTGTTAAATTACCTATGCACAACTCAAAACACTCCAGAAACTTCCCTGCAAAAGTAATCTATATCAAACATAAATACCCTTTGAACATTACATGTACGCGCAGGGCTCAGAGCTATGCGCTCTGTTGCCATGCGAACCGACCGATACACTCTAATATCAAAACAGCCCTATTTAATTCAACACCCCAAAAAAACCCATTGCACTCCTGGATTGATCTTGAGGCGCGGGTATGAAAATTCAGCAGCAATATAATGCACTATTGTGGTTTGCTGAAGCCAGAGCTAGCACTTATTGAATCACTCTGTACAAAAAATGCAAGTGATACAGCCAACACAATAATCGTGCAATTAAATAGACATGTTTATTATTTCAGAGATTTAAGATGCTGAAAGTTTCCTTAAAATACAATAGGATTTTTTCTCTTTTTTATATGCTGAGCAATTTTGATTCCCGGCAATCCGATGGCAATATATATAAATTGCTGAAAATGGGGTTACTGATTTGAATTTCCTCATGCTCTGTCAAAAAAAATTCAGATATAACACAATGCACTTTTCTTGAGGGTGGAAGTTTGTTAGTTACTTATGTGCTAAGTGCGCTTATACACATTATAAGTGGAACTTCCGCAGTTTGTTTAATTCTGGTCAAATGTAAAAATATGTCCAACGTGATGGAATGTTTATTTGATGGCGAAAATCAATTCCAGATTTATTACGTCCATGTGTACAATTTCCGATTTCTCTGTCGGGTGCAAGCGTGAAACATGAAAGTTTGACAGCACGTGAAACAGAACAGCAACTCGCGAACACGCGTAAGTCACTACCTCTTCAATTAAACATGTCAAAACATTGCAAAATCATACCGAAAAAAGTTCAGATGTACACCAGGCAAAACACTAACACAACATGTCAGAATTTGATTACGATTAGCAGCTTTTCATTCATCAGCGTGAACTGAAAATGTTACAAAAATGTTAGGGAGGTAGAGACGATACGAGGAGACATTCTCAAGCAGTTATCCCGGCCATGGCTGGTACGTCTTGAGCAGTTTCCGTCGTAAATCTCTTTTTATGCTTATTAGATTATGCCAAATTATCTTTTATGAGATAATGGTATGTGGGGATGTGCACCATTAGGACATTCTTAGTGACCTTATGCGGGGACATCGTGAGCTGAGAAAATTTTACAAAGTAACGTAACTGACATTTTGGTCATTTTGAGATATGGACGTTTTAAGTTCACCAAAACAATATAAAACAAAAGAAATTTGACCGGAAGTGAGTCCTTTTTTTACACTTTGAAAACCTAAATAAATTATATATCATGTTGACGCTTAACAAATGTAAATTTCAAAAATATTAGTATCTTACAAAAATCAAAAATGTCATTTAGCACCTTCATTGCGCCATTGCATGTGATCAGAATACTTGCTTCATCTAAAGCTGATTCGGTTTGAACTATCAAGAGGAATACGTTTGGGTGTTAATGCAATTCACTTTACAAAGGAAAACTTCAGGGGTGCGTGGGTGCAATATATATAATGCTAACCCATAACGTGTTACTGGTTTTGATATGAATGTTTTTGACGGAGCAGATGAGAATTATGATTAGTAAATATAGGTCTATAAAAGTACATCAGTTAACAGATTATGTGTTATGGTGGTATAATTCTTGTAATTTTGGAATGCAGACCAGCCGCTTGTGAATCTGAGGGTAAAGGTACCATTTCTTGATGGATTTATGCGCACTAATATTTATGGTTTCTAGAAACATGATATTTCTTTGAAGAAAAAATGCCAAATCTACGGTGCTTTTTGGTTGTAACTTCATATTCCAGATTGAGATTCAGTGTTTCTAGATGATCTGAGGCGCCGGGTATAAATTCAGCAGCAATATAATGCACTATTGTGGTTTGCTTGAAGCCAGAGCTAGCACTTTATTGCCAACTCACTCTGTACAAAAATGCAATGATACAGCCAACACAATAATCGTGCAATTAAATAGACATGTTTATTATTTCAGATATTTAAGATGCTGAAATATTCCTAAAATCAATAGATTTTTTCTCTTTTTTATATGCTGCAATTTTGATTCCCGGCATATTCCAGATGGCAGATATATATAAAATGCTGAAAATGGGTTACTGATTTGAATTTCCTCATGCTCTGTCAAAAAACTTCAGAATATTAACTACAATGCACTTTTCTTGAGGAAGGAAGTTGTAGTTATTTATGTGCTACCGTGCGAATTAAGTGAACTTCCTCAGTTTTACAATAAACCGCAGTATTCCCGACGTTCTTTAAATCAGAGAAATCCCCAAATGAAAACAAACAAGTTGGTCAGCAAAGTATGGGTAGTTACCAGAATACGCAGAGATTCTTTCTACAAAGGAAATCCGTACGTCTGTAATCTTGTCGGTCAACTAAGTATTTCCACTCAGACAATTATTTTAAATACTGCTTTTGAAACAAACCATTGATGCTTGTTTGGTCATTGTTTCTTATTTGATTTAATGTAAAAGGAAATGGCTTAAAAGATATAAGCATTGACCTTGTTTTTATTTTCAAACCTTTAGGGTTTTTAAAGTATATACATCTATAGGCAATATTAACTCAAATTTCTTGTTTATGGTAGACTTGTGCATGTATAGTTTTGGTTCACAACAAAATGTCAAACAACAACGTAAAAGAGAGAAAGTGACTTCCGTGATCACTAGGAAGAGTGACGTCATACTCTCTTTCTCAGGCTAAAAAAATGAGTGAAATTAACTCGGAAATCGGAGTGAAAGTCATTGAGAACAGCGAAATTCACTAAGAATGGAGCAAAAACAGAGTTTGATAATTCAGAACATTATTCCAGTTACAATCTCGTGAGATGAGATTTCAGTAACAACCACGTAGTCTCTGCAGTCACTTCCGTTTTGTTTTTGTTTTCAATTTGAGAGTATGTAAAATCTGAAATCTTCCATAACAAGAGCTTCAGATGCGTATGTTTTAATTAAAGTAAGTTTATTTGAAGAATATATTTAGTGACAAACTCTTTCATGGTGCTTTTAATTCAATTGAACAAACCAGTGATGCTTTTGAAATGTTTGATGCGATAACATTAAGTGGTATCGCTTCATCTTCTTTTAATACTTAATCAATTAAAATGTCCTATCTGACTATGGCTCTTAATTACCTAAGTGCTATTATTCGCAACATACTACAGAAAATAACTCAAGCATTCGTATTTATATAATGTAGGTATAAGTGATAAAAAAGGTCAAACAAACAAACAAAAACAAAACTAAACAAAACAAACAAGCAAACGAGGACAAATTAACTCAGAAACTCATGCAAACTTACTATTTGTTTTCAAAACAAAAAAATGTAAGTCATGTAATATACAAAATAAGTACGGATAAACGATATTCTGGTCATATATTCAGGTTCAACGGCATTCAAGTATGTGATTTTCCACAAAGGGATTATTATCCCCAAAAATCCTACGTGTACTATTCGTCGCAATAATAATGCTTAACTACAGGAAAGGGAAATATCACTCTGACAATAATTAACCGGGTGTATTCCCTATATAATGTTTTCATCAATTTACTTCACTAGATTTAACTGTTTGAACCCGCATTTGTGCGTTGCATGTGGTGGTAGTAGTGACCTGCTTGTATTCGTTGTTAACTCCTTACACGCAACAATCAATGTACGCGACAGTCTCCAAAAGATTTTTGGAGTATAGAGTATTCACGGTCAAAAAAATACCAAACTTTTTTTTTTCAAATTGAAAATAACAAGAACAACAAACAAGCAAACAACAACAAAAACTTTAGGAGAGGTAAACATTTGCCTGTGAGATTAGGCACACATGTATACTATACCTAGGCCAACGGTTCAAGTGATATAAAAATCTCAAATTTGTTTAAGTCGGGGACGAGGCTGTGGATCACGAAATGCCCCTGTAACCAAAAATTGTGCTCACGTTTCATCTTTTAACAAAGTCTTCAAGAAGTGAAGCACCACAAGACATGATGATCATACTAAAAATTCCCTAAATAATAGCACTTTGAACCGTGAGCACAATTGTTGGTTACAGGGGCATTTCGTGATGCACAGCCTCGTCCCCCTACTTTAACCTAAACAAATTTCAGATTTTATATCACTTGAACCGTTGGCCTAAGTATAGTATACATGTGTGCCTAGTCTTACAGTTACAGGCAAATTCGATCTATACTTTTGAAGAAATTCGTAATTTTGTATTTTCTGTCCACGGACAGAAATTATAACACAGTGGCCTATGGGGCACTGTGCTTGTGAATACCAACATTTGCTCATAACATCAAAACGCACCGTCAGAATCAACTGACAAGTTGAAAATGAACTTTTTCCGGGATATCTAGTGAACCATTAACAGAAACGAAGGTACTAGGATCACGAAATACACCTTTAAAATATTTTAACAAGCAGTTAGTTAAGTGACTATTTATTTAATATTTGGAAATTACCCCAATTTTTACAAACGTTGGTTAAAATTTGACCACGTTTGTTGATTATCATGTTTTGAGGAGTCCAAGTGTTGAAAATATCGGATTCGAAACATGATAATCATAAAATCGGATGATTTACGCCAAAATATATTGGTCTCGCTATGAGTTTTAAAATATTTTTGCAACTCATAGTTCGACAAATAAACTTGGGCTCAATGGATCAAATTTTATTAGAATGTTGGATGGAATGTTCAACTGGTATTTTTGACCAGCGTTTGAGCGTGTACACGGTCTACAACATCAGTAACCGCACTTTTCAAACTTAATTTAAAAGTAACACGTTTTTGTACATTACCTTAAGATGAACCAACTGACAAGTTGGAAATGAAGACTCAGTATGAGTGTATGGGCAATATATTTACCAGCCTGTCATACATTCGCATTTAAAAAATATCATGAACATTGGTATTTAAATGAAAATGCAATTGACGTATTGAAATGTTTGAACTCCTCCTTACACTCGGTCTATATTTTCTTACCATAATTCGAAATAGAATTATGATTCGAAATAGAATCATGAGAAGACAAACTTTATCATCAAATTGTAGACGTTTTGTTTGAACTCTTCGCCTTTTTTACCAAGTCAGTTGGATCGTCGCGTGCAATGGATTAATAGAATTCTTCAACCAACCTTGAGTAGTACGCACGGTGAGATCGGCCGGCCCGGGATAGCAACAAACTTTTCACCACCCGTGGAAAACCAATGTGGACCCCATAATTTGTGCAATTTGTAGCCATGAACTTGAAGACATATTTATGGAATAGATTTTTGATTCGCTGAGGAATCCCAAGGGAATGCGATCGCTGAACAGGTGAGATCAAGTCAAACTGACAATACATAGAATAGCTTCATATTACCGGTATATTTAAAAAAAAGCGTGAGAATTATTATCAGAAGAATCGGTAACACTGAATATAAAAATGGCAACAGAACGCGTGAATATTGAGTGTTAGTGACAGTTGGAGTATGTTACTATATTCATGTGTCATTTACAGTCATTTGTACGCCAATGATCCACGTTTACGAGATTGGTATTGTCAAAGTGTATTACAAACACCATTCAATCATTCTGACATCCATGATTCACCCATCCTCGTTTCACTCACCAGTGTATACAGACGTAAAATTAAGGTTACAGGCCGTGGTAAGCTTTCCTGTCATAGTTTTAACATTTTTTGAATAACTTTGTTTAATGATTTAGGTCCTACTCGTATTATCAGATTTAGGTAAGATTTGAAAAAGAAATTAAAATTTTCTTTTTCTATTCAGGTAATCAGGTTGCAAATAACTGAGAAGGTAAATACTCCAAAACATAGCTCTTGCTCATTTTAGATATATCGTTTTTGGTAATTTGATGAGGAAAATATGCGACTTTTATTCTTTCTTGGCGTAGGGCCTATTGTCTTTACGACCCATATGCCATATCCAGACCTGTCAGTTTATAGATTGAAATTACAACATTTCGTATTTCTTGTAAAGACGATCGAATTGAACGTTTACGCGAATTACGTACACACACAATTCTTAGGCTAACGGTTCGGATGATTACAAATCTCGGTAATTGCTGTTCCGAGTCTTTGATTTACAAAATACCTCTAAAATGGAATACCAGAGTGTTTCAGATTAGCATCGTCTTTGGAGGTCAAAGCACTCGTTCACCTGGACAAGTAGCCGGAATGTCGTCCAGGTGCAAAGGGTGTATTTATAGTTCACAGATTAATTCTCGGATGTTGGACAGCTAATTCGAAACTAGATGTTCCTGTATCGAAATAAAGTAGGTAGGTGTTAATTGTTAAAAACCACGACTCAGTTCAAGGTACACGATAATATTCTGGTTTTACAAGACGACTGGGGGGAAACGTGATGCAATTTTAATTTTGCTTGGCAATGGTTTAAGAGAAACAAGTAACTTGTCTATCCTAAATCTGTCAAACGCAATTTCAAATATGCCGAAGAAACATGTTTATCGGAAAACAATGTTGAACAAGAGAGCATAAAAATGCGTTAAGTTAGTAAGGACGAAAATACACTCTAACACGCACAAAGCCCTCCACTATGCTCCACACAAACACACATAACCAAAACACCACACACAAAAAAACTAAAAAATTAAAAAAAAAAAAAAAAAAAAACATACTTGTAAAAAACACAACGGCAAATGCGGACTTTGAGTTTATTTCGGTAGAACGCGGACATTTTTATTTTTCCTATCCAACTAGGGACATTCAGTAGTTAGGCAGTTTGGCCGTAGCGGTCGCTATTTAGGAAAGTAATAATTCAGAGTGCATCAACCATGCACACGATGCACTCCAACTTGCACACCAACCGGAATGTATACCATCAAATCGCGGACATCAAAGATGGTGGAAGAATAATTGAACAGTGCATTAATCAGTACCGACCGAAACAGAAAACCACAATAATTCTAACGCGGACGTCACCGTTTTCTGTTTGTGTCCGCGGTTAGAATGTGTTTCCTCATATGTGTGTCCCCGGTTTGAAGGTGCTTACAAACACCATATACGCACACTCGCTTGCGCGCGCACACACATGACACACAGCACACTGATCAACGACCCACACGCACACACACCATACACACACAAACACACTGTGTGCACACCCCCAAACACCCCAGTCAGAGCTCTCTGCTAGCTAACCACAAAGATGAGTTCAAGGCGTCTCAAAATGTAGCACATTTTTATAAAAGTTTAAAAACAGTCACCAATACGTTTTCAGTTTTTAATTGAATGGAAGTACAGTTTGTTGAATGCATTAAACTTTTAATTCCATATCAGTTAGTCCAGATCGAGAGATAGGCCAATAGTGAAATGGTGAAGTTTCCTGGCCCACCTGCTTGTTCATTTTGCACGATCGCTGAACTCTTTGTGTTAGCAATTAAAAGGAAGTTTCAATTAATTACATAAGAAAGAAGTAGCCTTTGGGTATGCAGGTAATCAAAATGTTTTTGAGAAAAGTACCAGAATTTTAACACCGAAATATGCTTTCGTGTTGAAAACAATTTCACGTCAAAAACTCCTTTGAGCGTAAACAATTAATAAAAAGGCAGTTGAGTTGTAAAAGATTTACAGCACAATACTTCTGAATAGTTATCGGGTGAATTTGAGGTTTTGCTATAAAAGATGTATTATTTTTTCTCTTAGGCACCCGTATTGTCTGCTTGTTTGTTTGTTGTTGTTATTTTTTTCATTTTGTGTGTGTGTGTTTGTAACTGTATCAAGCAACTTTGTTATGCTGGTGAAGTCGAATCATTAGTACGCGAAATGCACAACTGTTTTTATCTGAAATGTGTCCAAATCAAAACCATCAAAACACCGCAAAACACGAAACAAACCAGTACTAGTGGTGAGGTAGTGAGGTAATCGGAAATAATAACGCCCCAAGACAAGTCAATCAAACAAACAGTTCCTACAGATGTTTAATATCGACGTCAATTGACTGATTAAAAACATCTCTGTGAAAGATCTTACAGCCCTTGATATTGGACACAAATTGAAACGTGCGGTCAGAAGGTTTTGCGTTCTGCTTTAAGGTTTCACAGCTCGGAGTTCTTGCCTACATTTCGGCATTTTTGCTCAAAATTCCCCTAAAATGACACCTTTTTCAACTTTAGCCCATGCAGATACATGATTTGATTAAGATGTTCATAATTGCATATTGGTCACTTGACTCCGCTCATGAAATCATTAATTTTTTTAACCGAAAAATTCCATTCTTTTACACAGGAGGTAAACATACAGTGTTGTACATTAAAACCGACCGTTTTAAATAGCTTTCAAGTTCGATTGATTTAAATGGACCTTCTAAACGTTCGATTTGTGCTGGTCCTAAAATTCCTAATTAATTAAATTGCTATTCTGATTTGTACAAGAATGATACCAGATAATAGTCATTATTATGTGCCTAACTTCATAACTTCTAACTTCCTGAGTGAAATAATTACATTAATCGATCTTCCCGCTCTAAAAATAGATTATTAATTTTTACAAAATTGTATATTTTTTAACATTGAAAAGTTTTCAAGTGAGTGTTATCAGGAGAGATCCGTACAAATGTGATTAGAAACTTTGAATCCTGCCTCATGTTCGAATGTGATTTTTATATTTTTAAAGGTCTTTCAGAATCAATTTTCTGACAAAACCCATGTGTATGCAATTGATGTCCTCTTTCATTAATGTAATGTATTTTAATATCATTGCCGTGCTTACTTTGTTTTAAAAATGACTCAGATAAAGAATACACTCAAAACCAATGTATCAAACTCCTACCACAAAAGTTCTATCAAAAGAGGTCTTAGAGAGCAATTTTGATTATGGGTTAGAGTTAAATGAGAGAGTGTAAGTTTGGTGGATTTTGTTTTCAAAACTAAATAGACAATCAAATATGCCTCAAACCTTTAACACGCTGAACGGTTTGAATATGATTTGCCACAGATCCTATGCACCCATCAGGGAATGGTAAAAGGTCATGGTAACTGACAAATCATGTGTTGCTTTGCCTACATACCAGTCAAAAATAATTTAGAATGACTTGTTTGTGTTTTTATTAAATTTCCTTGGCCGGACCAAGTATCTGGAAGGGGTCATATCCATTGGTTGTTGAATTGCCAGTTAAATAAATAAAGGTTGACCTCCAGTGTATAAATATTTCATGATAGTATCGGAAAAAATAAGAAGAATGTCAATGTCATACTTCAGCATCTTGTCAAACGTTGCGAATAATACTGAAAAATATTGCAGCAAAAATTTGAAGCAGAATTTGTAAAAAGCAAAGAGCCTCTACAAAATTCGTTTAATTATTTACGTCCCACCCAAGAAATCGTTTGTAAAGATAGCTAGCATGACCTAAAGTGACATCCATTATCAATGAGGTAACCGTTATTTTGATCGAAAATCGTGTCGTGGGCAACATAGGGACATTGTTAATGCTTAATTAGCTAATTATAAAACTGTGACATGATAATAATTATGTACAATTTTCGTTAGACGGCATGGATACATCAGAGTTCAACATAATGGTCATCATGATGCTCGTTATATGACTCATAGAGCGTCAACGGCTGCATGTTTGGGATATTTCGTATTTTATTATTTATATTAGGTATATTTTCAAGATTAAACTAAAACTTCTCATTAGATGAAATCATTGTGGTTGAAATTGAATTAAAATGCCTAATTGATACGGACTTGATTGATTGAGGATACCGTAGTACCTGGATGTGATTAGAACTAGAGAGAACAATGTCAAAATACAATAAAGGAGGGCGGGTTTTGGTAAGCTTATTAAGTTACCACACTACGAATATAGGAAAAGATATGAAGGGCAATTTCTCTATGTTTAGTTTTTGGGGTAATATCACTGAAAAAAGCTTCTTCCAATATTTTGATATCATGCATGTTCGTTGTAATTTCTGTCCGTAAAATGCCTTCACGACGCCTTATGGAGTCGAACAACTTGTGTGGCAGAACCAGCAAGTGGGGGAAGGGGGGGTTCAACTTGGATTCTTTTCTTCTCTTTCAGGCAAAATATGGAAGGACACCGGGATATTCGTGCTATTCTGTTCATTTACACTCCTTTGAACTACAATCGGGACATTTTAACTTGGCGTACCATTCGGGACATTGTGAACCTACCGGAAACTCACTCCCTTCTGCGCGCCCAAACGCACATAGTATAGTACCTTGGTTTACTGTTACCAAATTTCAACTAAGTTTGTTTTATTTATTTAATGGTGTGTGCACCAAAATTGAGTAGCAAAAGTACCGCAATTGTTATTCACCAATTCGAATATTAAGAATGGAGGCCTGTTGGACCGCCAAATTCGATTTTGATGAAATGAGTATACCAAGAAGGAAGTAATATCACTTAGTGTTTAAGACTCCCGACCTGTCAACATAATAATAGCCACGAAAGGACCATTGGGGGCATTCCAGTAAATTAAGCCCTCCCCCCATAGAGGGATTTGGGAATCCAGGTTTTTTTACTACTTTTATGGCCTGGAATCCAGCCATTT